>JAODJS010000005.1:40712969-40723792 GCA_027576325.1 Sciades assimilis | reverse complement strand
TCCATCCATTATCTATACCACTTATCTGCCAGGGTTGCAGGGGAAAGCTGGAGCCAATCCCAGCTAACTTTAGGAGAGGCAGGGTACACGCCGGGAAATCTTCCCAAAGCCTCTTTGGTCCGATTGCTGCGCAATGTACAACAGCTCATGGTGGCGTACCTACATAAATTAATAGAATTTAGCAGACGCTCTTAACCAGAGCAACATACCCAGAGCAACCTGGGGAGCAGTGGGTTTTAGTCCTAAAGCTGCTTCTCTAATCATTAGGCTATAGCTTCCCTTCATGGGGAACAAATCCATGTTAAGGTGTACATATCCGGCCTCGATAGCCATTCCCAGTTAAAACAAAGTACATGGAATACTGTTGTCAAATATCAAGGTACTAAATCTTTTCAATATGAATGTTCAGGTTACCACTGACAACTTTTAGACAGGATGACAAACACCATATTTGCAAGCAGAGCATGCTTGAGATACCCACAAAGATGGGCTCAGAGTCCCTCAAGTCTTCATCCTCATTGCAAACGTACCCCAGAGTGGACCAATAGTGTGTGGTGAGGTGTTGGCATAAGACCCGACACCCCATGCTGCTGGAAATGATGAGTTTTTGTTTTGGAAAGGCCGGAGATGATGTTAAATTGCAGAAGGAGGGCAGGGTTAGAACCACTATGAGAAGCACAATACAGCACTTTATTATTCAGAAATGCTTTATGTGAATTAAACAAACCAAAACGTACAAACAAATTGCAGGTCACAAATTAAAACATACAGATAAAGTCAGGTTGATGGTGAAGGCTCTTTGTGCACCAGAGGCAGAATCCAGAGTCCATGTATGGAAGCAATCAAAAAAAGTTGAACTACTAAGGGATGCGAGAAAATGAGCACTGTTCTGCAGAGGCTGAAACTGGGCACAATTAAAACACAAAGCACAACGCAATGGAGGTCACTCAGACTGCTCTTTGCTCTGACCTCAGGACAAACTTCTCTAACAGTGGACTAAAGGGTATGTCATGGCAAACACCAAAAAAAGGAATACCTCCGTTATAAACAGAAAAGATAAAAAAGCAAGAGGTTATTTTATTTGCTTCTGATATATAGATATATTACTTAGCAAACTGCTATAGTTTGTTTTAAAAATAACCATGTTGAACAGCCACCAAATGCCACATCCATTAAGTGAACCAATGTATAACATATGACCATCTAGAGTGAGCACAAAATGATTAGCAAATCTGAGCACACATACACCAACATCATCTTAGACATAACTAAAAGACTGTACAAATATACACTAGCTATATGATTACATGAAATTCAGGAATACCTGTAATTCTAATAAACACTCATCCAGCCACATAACAGTGGCTAGACGTACATTAAGTATTTTGTGAAACTTTCAAAGAAACAAAGTAAAGGCAAAACATATTCTACTGACTGGGGCATTTTAAGTGTTATCTTTCCCTAGCCTGAGGAAAAGCTCCTTCTTGCCTCCATTTCAGTAATCTAATTTAACACTCATCTCTACATTATCAAAAGTCTGACTTTTTGCCTTTAAAATGGCTTCGGAAAGTTTATCCCATCTCGCTGCCCGTAAGCATGGTCCACAAGTTCAAGTGAGGCAGCACTGCTGAGGTCTGGGAAACACGTGAACTCTTTGCATTAGCATTTTTTTTCCTTTTTTTTTTTAAACTGTATTTAAATATCAGACCTGTTGCTTGCCAAGGCACCTGATTGTCCAGACTGACCCTCTTCTTTGGGCCCTTCTCTTTCTTGCAGCTGGTCTAATGACCCGTAACCATTTTCACCATTGACAGAATCCTCTGGGCAAGAGTCACTTGAATTCTCTTCAGTTTTTACCTCACTATCTATCTGGTTGTTCCACTCGGAGTCCATATGTTGTGCTTCCTTGAGATCTCCCTCGTCATCACTGTCCGAGTCCACAGAGATGGGCTCTGAATTTATAAGTCCTCCAGGTTTTAAAAGTGTCTTGTCTGACTCATTGCAACTGTACCCTCGGGTGACCTTTTGACCGTTAGAGTGCGGTGAGGTATTGGCAGTAGATCTAGCTGGCACCCCATGCTGCTGGACATCACCGTTAGTAATATCTTGTTGCTTAAGTCGTCTAATTGCATCGGCAGATCTGCCTACGGAATCCCTAGAGGTCCGACTTTTTTGCTCGCTTTCATGGGTTTCAAAGTAACACTCGGTGTCAAAGTCCATCACATGCTGCAACTGCATGACATGGTGCATTCTGAATCCAAGCAAAACGCTAACTTGCTGTTTTTCACAATCACGGACACACTTCCTTCTTCGATTCGCAAAATGGCTCGAAACATCCGATTTCCACAGCCAAAGACTGGACGCTAGCTTGTCCACTTCTCGGCGAGTGGGATATGGCTGCTTGTTAAAGTATTGGGTGAGAAAAGCCTTGCGAGCCTCATAGGACTCATTCTCGTGGCCCTTTGGGTTTAAGGCCAATAGAAGAGGTTCCTCTTTTTGCTCGACTAAGGCAAGTGGGCCTGACTGATTGTAGTCTTCTGGCCCTACTTTGCGTTTCTTTGGGTCAGTTTCGCCATCGTTTTGAAAGCTGGCCCGTTTTAATGAAGCTCCCTGAGCCTTGACGAGCCGAGAAGTCGCAGAAGACCTGCTGTCCTGGCCGTTTTGAGTTTTGCCCACGCCCCGGCAGTGCACGAGATGCAAAGTGATCGTAGAGGCCGTCATGTTACTGGTGTAGACACCAAGGCAATGTATGCACTTATAGGTGAGCTTTTTCTCCACTGGATGTACTGTCTGGATGACCTGATGTCTCTCCCTCAAGTGGTGTGCAAGGGAATCAGAGATAGGGCCCTTCAGAATGGAGAAGCAGAGTGGACAAAGGGTCTTGCCGACATCTCTCTTATAGGGAACAGCTGTCTGTGGTCCACTCTTAACAACTGTTGCATCTGGAGTCTCAGTAGGCATCTTTGGGAAGCGTGAATTTGGAGGCTTATTATTTCCCTGTATGGTGGGTGAAGATTTATTTTGGGCATGGAATGCCACAGACTCTTCAGGAGCATCCCGCATATTATAAGTGGTGACAATCAGTTGGACGTTCTTGGGGTTTCCCTGTTGAAGGGTGAGATCAAAAGTCAGTGGGGAATCGGTACGTAGCCCAACAGACTCATTGGGATGTGACCCTCGCATGTGTACAACCATCTTCTCCACATCGTTAAAAGTAGCCCTGCAGTGTGGACATGATAAACCGTGGATTAGCATATGGTTGAGTAGCGTGTCGCTAGGCAGGTAGCGGTTGCAATATAAGCATTTACTGGTGAAGTTGTGGATCTTCATGATGTAGTTGGCCACTGCTGGCACTTTTTCAGCTTTGTGTTCCTTCTCAAAATGAGAACTGTACACATTTTCTGGAAACAGCTCATTGCAGATTGTGCAGATCTTCCATTTCTGTGTGTAAGATGTGCCCAGGACAGAGATGCCTTTCCTGGAAGTAGCTGTTGTTACGCTAGCAGCAGCTGCCTGTATTCGTGAGGTCAGTGGAGGAATCTTAAGAACAGAAGCAGATGTTGATGCAGAAATTGGACTGCGTAGACTATTAGAAGAAATTTGAGGTCTGGATGTTTGGGAATGGTGGGTTGCTGAAAGTTGTGCACTGCCTGGCAAAGCAATGCGCACTTGCTGTCCCGCAATGGACACTGCCTGGGTACCAGATTTCAAGCCAAATGTACCAGACTTCAAATTAACACCTGATAAGAGACGACTGGAGTTCAAACTCCCTTTAGGAATTACAATACGACCTAACTGCTGTGTAGACAATGGCCGCAGACCAGATGTCCCCAAAGAGCCCTTGGGCGTAGCACTTGGGACACTTTTGTCTCCATGGGATTTAGGGGCCACCATTATAACAGGCTTGGCACGAGGTACCACAACATTTGTATGGCCAATCATGGCAGTAACTTGGTAACCAATGCGCTCATGGTCCTCGATGACGTGCTGCACTAGTGCCTCGTAAGTGCGGGGCACAAAAAGGCAGCGCTTACAGTGGATGGCTGAGCTGTTACTAACACCTGCAGGGCTATTAGAATCTGTAACGCTACCTTTGCCTGTATCAGAACCAGCTGTTGATCCATTCGTAGTAGCGGTCTTCTCACCAGGTTTAGCCAAATATGGAGCAGCAACATGTTGGAAGTGTTCCCGATAAATATGCTTGCGCACCACATTGTATAGTGGGTCCCTATAAGTGCATTTCTTACAGTAGTATACTGCCTGCTCCACACTGTCTCGAGGCTTGTCCAGGCGATTACCATCCTTCAGGCCTACTATTGCACCTTGGAGACCCCCAGTCCTCTGGCGCACCGCATTGTTCGGTATGTGAAAGAGTCTGATGTGTGTCTCCAGGGTCTTCTTGTTCCCATTGTAAGTGCAATATGGGCAGTTAAGGAGGATACGATTCTCAAAATCCTCACTGTGGACATTACGGAAGTGGCTCTTATAAGCAGAAAAGAACTTAGAAGAAAATGGGCAGTCTGAACAACAGAACGGCTTTGACCGGTAGTCCTAAAAAAACAAGAATGGAAACATTATTTATTTTTAAAAATACCAACTGACGATGTAATTAAGCATTTGGCTGCTGCTTCTCGAGTCTGCAGAACAAAGTAGCTATACTCACTTGTGTTTTTGTAAGAGAAGGATCCCACATACACACATCATCCCATGTGGTGTTCTTCACATAGAACTCATTGGGCACAAAGTCTTTAAAGTCCAGCAGTGGAAAATGGAAAGGGGGGAAAACTAAACTCAGCGTTTCTATTTTTGGAAAGAGTTTCTTACATCTGGACAAAATACAAAGTATTCATGTAATAGTGTATGGAATGGGCACTTGTAAGAAATTACCATTAGGCTACCTACTTCTACAGACTACAGTATTAAAGCTGCAAGAGGTGGTGTCTTTATACCACTTTGGATGGTCTACAAATTTAGGATATGCAGTCTGGCTATCTTGCAGTATGGTTTGACACAATTATGGTTATTGCTGGGTGATTATTTTCAGAATGAGGGTGTCTGCATAAGACTTGTCCAAGCAGTCTGGTGGCTGCTCGGTTTGGTAAATGTGAAACGTAGCTCTGCGGCGTACTGTCCAATTACAACACAAACTAAAGGAAGCCCACCCATCTTTTGCATGTTGAAGCATGAAACCTTCAATAGGCATATCAGACGCGCGTTGGCTGTGGTGTGAAAACTGTGCATGCAGATGCTCATTTAAGTTTCCAAATATGTCACTGCTTAACTCGAACATTTTCTGTTGTGAATACAATCATTAAAGAGCTTATCTCTGCTTTCCAAAGAAATTTATCCTGTTAAGATCTGCTCAGTACTTTGGGAGCAACAGCAGATTGAAGTTGGTACAACAGAAAAACTCTGCTCGCATGATATCAGGAAACTGCCGGTGCTTTTTGAGGCACAGGAAAGCGGTCAGGCGCTCGCTCTCTCTCTCCCCTGATTGGTTTCTGAGTGGATTACTTGTGAATATCAAGGAGATAACTTTTACAGGGATGTTCTCTAGCTCTCATGTTTTCTGATGAAGTATTCAGCAAAATTTTCCATCTGCTAGTTTATGTTATGATTCACAGAAGACTCTGAAGTGAATTTTCATAGCTTTACCTACTTATTTGTTCGAATCAAACTGATTTATGTAAATAACCATTTTAGAATATTACTGTGGTTGTTTTGATGAAAAACATTGAGATCTTAGGGGTCAGAATGAGATTTTAAAAAGCCAGAAACGTGAGTGTCAATTTCAATTCAATTAACTGGAATTGTTTATTGGATGTTGCTCTCAGTTTCAAGGTTAGCCTTGAAAGCTGTGAATATTAAATCAAAATAATCATTTATATTTTATATAAACACTAGTAGGCCCTACTTAGAAATACAAAGGCCTACAGAGCACAAAGAGGGTATTAGAAATAAATCTTATTACTTTATTTTGATAGTCAATGGCAGATGTGAATGGCATACATTCATTAGAAAACTGTCGTAATAGTAAGCCATTTTTTCAATCTTTTATTTGCAATATCTCAAGAACAGATAAACATTTTGGGTAAAAATTGTTTAGCATTAAATTCTGAATTCAATGACCACAGTTTTAAGCAATCTGAATTCTCACCTGATATGCCTACCTTCAATTAATCTATAAATATATCCATGACTAAAAATTCAATTTAAAAAGTCCCCGATATGGTTCAAAATGCTTAAAAATTGAATGCGAAATATCAATCGATACCAATTTTCAATGGGAGGATCAGTAAATAAATACATTACATTTTTCATAATTACATTTTTCGATAATTTCGTTATAAGCCAAAGCTAAACAGCCGATCAGAACAGTGTGGGAGTGTCAGAACACATCAGTGTCTCCCAGTGTCAACAGTGCTGGTGTTAAAGAAATGTGTAGGAATGACAGAGCCTCCACAATATTTTTTTGTTTTAACACGTGAGTCATGAGTGTTGCATGATGTGTTAGTGTATTTCTGGCAGCACAGCACTTGCAGAAAGCAAAAATAAGCTCAGAAATTGTAGTGTTGGCATTTCAATGTGCCCATGTGTCAGTAAGTAAAGAGTATTAGGGAAAAAAAAAAAAAAAGGTACAAAAATACAGCCTGCCAACCTTTTTACAATACAGTAGTGATCATGATTCTCTCAATCGCAGTCCAGCGACTTGGCCATTTCTCATTACTTTAACCATTTAAACACTGCTCAGTACTCCAGCCAGTTTATTTTACCAAGGCACCATCATCCTGCCCTCAAATACCAACACCATGCCCAAATTTGTATGCACCCTGCTCATGAAAGTGTCCTTGACATATGCTCCACCATAGAAACAAAAGCGTGCCCCAACAAGTACTACATTGTCGACCTTCAGTGGAAGTAACGCATGTTGCCCAACCGCAGCACACTATCAGCATGGGACATAGTAATGCTCTGTCAAACATTTTGCTTTATTAGCAGAGTGCACATACCGAAGAGAATATGCTAACGCATCGACCTTTTTGATGGCTTCTGTGACCGTAGGGAACCAGATAGTGAGTGCAAGGCAACATCTCTCAGACACTTAACCATCGGACAACAAACTTTGTATTATTTACATAAAATAGATTGATTTTTACCCAACACTTTTTAATTTACTTTTTCAAAAAAATATTCACAGCAGAGTCAGTTTTTCCTTCATAAATTTCCAAGACAATATGCTGGTTGGGGGGGGGAACCCTCAAAACCCTGTGGTTTTGGCAGGACTCCCTGACACGCATGCATCCAGGTCACTAACAATTAGTTGAGTGTTTCTGCTACTTTTTGTTTTTAATACTTATAAGCTTGGTACTAAAATACTTCTAGTATCTTGCTTTCTTACAATCACAACGATACAAGAGAATAAAAGTCCATAACCGTTTTGGAACTGCTTGAGGAAAAGTCGCAACAAAATGGTGAGTTATCACTTATCCTTTGAAACTGCAATGCGAGATTTCTCGATGCCTGCAAATGAATTACGCTTATTCAAGCTTAAAGGGCATATCATGGGTAAACTCAGGAGCAAGATCAACGTAATTCTCCTATTTTATATTAAACTTTGGTCAAATAGCTAACATTCTGCATTCTCTGCAATTTTTTTTTACCTTGCACAAGACCAGAAAAATTCAGTTGAAATCAAGCCATCTGCGGCAAATTGGTCCACCTCTGAAAAAACTTGGCATTTGGATTTGCCAGGAAACATTGATTTTCGAGACGTCATCTGCAGGACGCCTCCTTCTGAATCCGAGGTCAGCGCTGTTTTTTTTTAATGAGAAAACGACCTGGTGGTTTTCTGCAAGTTTCTTCGTTATCGCGCAATTATTAAAATGGTTAACAGATGTATCGCAGGAGGGTGTAGCAACACCAATCTTGATGGGACTAGTACTCATTGTTTTCCAAAAGACCAGACAATGAGAGAGAAATGGGAGCGCTTGGTCTACACAGGCTGTGCACTGAAACTGCAAAGCTTATGCAGCCTGCTGGCGCTTCTACAGGTAACGTCACGAATCTGGCTCCAGACTCCCTTGGGATTTTTCCAGACGTGTTTTTTTTTTTTTTTTCTGCTGTGGACAGATGGCCTTGTGCAAAATTACCCTTCTGGATGAGTGTGTCAAGGGACACACTTTCATATTTAAAAAAAGAAAGAAATTGGTCCAGAATATGCACTTGAATGTTATTACATTGTGCTTTTTAAAGTGCCCATCATAGCTTGAAAGTTGTGACGTGACTTCTTTTGAGATAGGACAGTGTAAATCATGGTTTTATTGACTTCCACAACACCCGGTCATGTTTGAGATCTCCTCCGCTTCTACTCATAAGACCTAAACAGACTGAAACCAGCTGAAGAATCAAAACAATAATTTAAACTGTTCTTCGTAGGATTTCTCACTGCTCATTTGATCACTGGCATCCAAGAGCAGAGGATTTTGACCACTTAGGCTCATATTGGTACCAAGCTGGTTGTCACTGGCTTGCAGCATTTTTCTCCCCTTTTTGCAGTTCACCTAATGCAGTATTTAGATTTTGCACGAAGGAAACGTCGTGATGCAAGCTTTCTGGACAGCTTGTGTACACACCTGTTGCAATAGCTCCAAATGTTTGCTTGCAGGGTCTTAGACATACGATTAGCTGTGTAGTAGTGAAATGAGTTTGTACATCTCTGACTTGGATAAAGACTTAAGAGGATGAATAGGCACAGGCCCTCACAGACTTCAGCCATCTTTTCTGCACACACCATGATTTGAAAAGAGAGAAACGTGCATGAAGCTGCATGACCATAACTACATAAGTGACCCATATTTGATGCAAACTAGCTGCTTGTGTAAAGATGCCTGCAGCTTATTTGTTGCAAATATGTTTTCGAGGGTATTTGATTGGATGCAGATTAGAGGAGTATGAATGAATTTGTCAAATTTTCCTGAAATTGAGCCCTACAAGTAGTCTTTATAAAACACATTTTGATATATACGGTCTTGTGTTCACAGCTCCAAGAGGCTTGTATAAAAGGCTATAAAACACCAGTTTTTCATTTTATGGACACCTTTAAACTCCTTGTATATTCAAATTGTGATGTATTTTGGAAACCAGTCAAAATGTGAATGCGGTAGTTTTAGAGAGCCTTTATTTGTCACGTGCACTCAAGCACAGCAAAATTCCTCCTCTGCATTCATGAAGTGCCCTTAAGTAAGACACCGAGTCTCCAATTGCTCCCTGGATGCTGTAGCATAGCTGCCCACTGCTGTGGGTGTGTGTGCTCATTGCTCAGTTGTGTGCGCGCGCGCGCATCTGTGTGTTAGCTGCGTCAGACGGGTTAAATGCAGAGGAGGAATTTTGATGTGCTTGAGTGTATATGTGATGGGCTTCTTCGGGAAAAAAGTGTCTGTCTGCTTTGTTCCCAGAACAGTGAAGATTCTGTAATGTGAAACATCGAGGTGTGATTTCACGTGCATGGTGTCTTTCGCTTTGCTCATTTTGACCATTAAAAAAAAAAGTGGTCCCACATTAGACCCTTGCTGTTTAATCACAGTTTAGTGTAGCCTGTCGTAATGCTAACATGCTTTGGTTGCAGATTTGATGTAACTTTTGTAATTTAACATTTAAACTCCTGTAGCTGTGTAATGGTAAAGCTGACTTGTTAGTGATTGTGTCCAGATGAAGGCAGTTGCTCAGAAGAAGCTTTTTTTCTTCTTCTTTTTTGCCTCTCTTTAGAATGGATCATAATGCATGACTCTCAAATGTTTAACTGTTGAGCGCTGAATGTATTTTTCCCCTTGTATTGTGTATATATTATGCATGTCATTCCATCTTAAAAAATTACACCATTTAAAATGATCTTTTTGTTTCTGTTTAAGGAGCCAAACAATCTGAAGGCCAGGAATGCATTCCGCTTTAACGGCCTCATTCACCGCAAGACAGTCGGTGTAGAGCAGGCAGCTGATGGCAAGGGTGTGGTCATCATCCTGAAGAAACGTGCAGGTAATACTACATTTTATCCTCTGAAATTAATATCCAGATTAGGACAATCATGCAGAAAGTGTCCGTTTCTTTAGTGTGGGCTCTGTTGGAGGCCCAGAAACGTTTCTAGACACAACACGCATGTTTTACTTCCCTGAACGATGTCTGAAACACTAGTTATTAGACCACCATGACCAGGTTTGTTTGGATACTGAATTTTGGTAATCACTGAGCGTTTTACTTGATCTTGGACATTTAATTTTAAACACAGTTTGATGCTGTAAACAGGACTTTCCCCAGAACAAAAATCAGAGCTGTGCTACTGATGTGGAGCCCCAGCCCAGAGGGCCATGAAGGGGCCTGTTCTGGGGGCTTGGTCCTATGGAAAATTTTGAAATTGGATACTTCAAATGATGCGTCGTGGTGGCATCTCTGGCTGATATAGGCACAATTCAACGCTATAAAATTTGCTGTTTTTTTTTTTAACCTTGTCAAATACGCAAGGGGCAAAATTATATTTGAAATGAAAACAATGTAAGCGGTTAGTTCAGAGAAATTTTATTTTATTGCACAGCACAAAATGCATAGTATTGAACAATATAGGAACTCAAGGTCAAATCATGTAACACTGCCATCTACTGATCAGCGCCAAGCACTTGGTTTTATGTATGGTTGTGAATGGCAGTCAGTGCATGAAGTGAAACCCTTTCACTTCTGGATTGAGTACCAGGATAGTCTAGACCTGTATATTACAATATCTTCCTATTTCTATAGTTATTACTTTTTTTCAAAAGGGAAAGGTGCAAGTGACA
>JAODJS010000005.1:39886869-39897008 GCA_027576325.1 Sciades assimilis | reverse complement strand
AATTAATCGATAATTTGCATCCCTAATTCAGATCCAGAAAAACTACCTTTGCCTTCAACTCCAGGCCCAAAGACTTTCACACCACCAGTTTCAACAGCTGGCTCCACATTTAGTTTTGATGGGAATTTTGGCACATCCTGGCCACCATAACGGATGGTAAGAGTGTACACTCCAGGGTACAGAGGAATGTAGGTGATTGTATAAGTTCCATCTCCATTATCCTGGATGTGTACCTCGGCTTCAGTTCCATTATCAGAGATTATCTCAATGGTTAATTCAGCAGGGCCGGCATTGGTACAGTCTACCACAAACTGGCCTGTCTCACCAACCTTGGCTCGCTCCAAACCTGGGCCAGAGCAACGGACCTGTAGACAGAAGTAATAAGGTCAGGGAGAAAAAAAAAAAGCCAGCAGTTCAAGTGAGTAAGCATCTAAGAAATGAGTGTACCACCTTAGAGGGGTCAGTGGGGGCTACAGCCTCCACAGGGAAGGGGCTTCCTGGGATGGGAGCACCATCATAAGTGAGCTCCACCTCATAGGGTCCCTTGTCTCTGGGTATGAAGCGAACTTGGCTAGTTTCTGGGCTCAACCCTGGTTCCACCTTACAGGGCACTGATTTACCACCAGGTCCAGTCACCTTTGCACTAACTTTACCTTGACCACCTGCACCCTTTGATTTGACCGTAATCTCCTGATCTTTTCCAACAGTCATCTCTGGGGGGGGGGGAAATAAAACATGCTTAAGATGCAATAAAAAAAAAAAGCCCCACCTGATAACCAGTTCTAGAAAGGGAAAGGCCATCTATATTTAAAAAAGTAGGGTCGTCATAACATACTGTCACCAAGGCCTGCAACATTAATCTTGCTCAGATCAAGGGAAGGAGCCACAGGCACAGCAAAGGGAGTTTTGGGAATAGCATCACCACCATAAGTCACATTCACACCCAAATTACCCTGCGGGAGGATAAATTGAGGGCCAAGGATTAACAACTTGCTATTAAGAAAATACTTCAAGATGTTCCATCACAAATCACATACTCACCTGTTGCACCGGAGTGTATTTGACAGTATATGTATTATCATGGTTATTGATGATATCAAAGTCCCGCACTGCCTCACCCTTGTTAGGACTAGTAAACTGAGCATCAAGCTTTGCCTTGCCTGCACCCTTAGTGTTTACAGTGAAATAAGTGGGTTTGTTCAGTTCCACACCTGAGGAAGATAAGAGGAAGCATGGAGCTTGGTTAGTTTCATTTCGGATTGTTCAGACACTACCCAAATGTACCAGACACTACCCATTTTGTCACCTGTGCGGTTAAGACCAGGTCCCTCTGCTTTGACTTTGCTGGCATCATGAGAGGGATCCACTTTAATTCTAATGGGTGACATTGGAATAGGCTACAAAAAGGGAAAAAAAAAAAAAAGTATTTAGAGGCAAAGAACACTAACCTAAAGTACCAGTCAAAATGTTTGGACACCTAATTTCACAATTCATTAAAAAAAAAAAAAAGCCACTAGTTAACAAGGTGCACACATTGACTTATTCCAGCTGACTACCTCATGAAGCTGGTCAAGATAATGCCAAGTATGCATAGCTATCATTAAGGTAAATGGTTGCTACTTTGAAGAACCTAAAATATGAAACAACTCCATACATGTCATAGTTTTGCAGTCCTCAGTATTGTCTTACAATGTAGACAAGTCAATATAGACAAATCTATGAATTAGGTAGTGTTCAAACCTTTGCCTGGTATGGTACATGCATACCTACATGCACATGTTACTGTACCTGATCAGCAAACAGCACCATGATGGTGTAACTGCCAGCTCCTGGTGGAGTGTATTTAACTGTAAAGGTGTCATTATCATTTCTGATTATGTCAAAGTCAATGTCAGACTCAGCTGGTCCCACAACACCAGGGGCACACTTAATCCCAATGCTGATGTCACCTAGAGAGAGAGGTCTTGCATCTTTAAAAATGTTCAAGACTTTCGATTCATCATCTTTTGTCATGAGTGTTAAACAGTGATACCCTGGCCAGCTTCTGAACAGTCCACAGTGAAGTATGTTGGCTCGAAAGCCTTCAGACCCGTCTTGGCAACACCAGGTCCAGATACCTTCACCTTATTAGGATGGCATCCAGCTCCAATATTCATCTACAGGTTTAAAAGGAAGAACCCAGCAACATTACTATTGTGGTCTTGTTTAAAGATCTTGCAAAAATTCTATGCTCCATGCAAACATGTGAAATGTCTACAGATTTCCACACTGACCCTGAATGGGCTTTCTGGGATATTGACTCCACCCCAGGACACCATGACCGTATGTTTAACAGGCTTGCGAGGGGTGTAGCTGCAGCTGTATGTACCATTACCATTATCTTTAACCTGCACATCAACTGGGTTTCCATCTCGGTCCTGAGAGTCAAAGAAAAAAAAGTTAATCCTTCCATTTGTTACATTTAAAACCATGAGAGATATAGAGATACATACCTGGGCCTGGATCTTTAGAGGTGCTTTGCCCCCTAGTTTAGCATCCACTGTGAACTCTGCTGGCTTCCCAACAGCCAGACCAGTGCTCTGAAGTCCTGGGCCATAGGCCTTCACCTGAAGTGCAAGTGAGCAGAATTAATGCAATGCCCCTTCCCCTCAACCCAGCAATTGTTTGTTAGTAGACATAACCTCTGAACCTTGTCAGGGTAAAAGTCTCTGTCTGGTGCTGGTTTGATCTCAGCCATGAAGGGGCTGTGTTGGATGTCCTCATTTTTACAAAGCACATGCACCGCATACTCCCCTGGCTCAGTGGGCCAATAGCGCACGTCACAGGAGCCATCACCCTTATCATCACACTCAATCTTGGCTGGAGATGGGCCCTCCACAGAGAAACCTGAACAGGAAAATCAACCGTTATATACGAGTTTAGATGACATGCATCAATTGACATTTAGGATTACAAAGTGTCACAAGAACAAAGTGCTTGTGAAACTCACCCAAAGTGCCCACATCATCTCCAACTGCCTCCACTACAAAGTCAGCAGATTTGCCAACAACACCACCTTCCAAGCCTGGGCCCCATGCACGCACCTGCTGCGGCCCAGCTTCGCTGCTTACTTTAACCTCAAATGGACTGAAGCCGGGAGAGGGAACAGACAGGAAGGAAGAACATTTCATTTAGAACATCTTGTTTTTGCCATCTTAGAACTGGAACAATAATGAACACATCACATTCTAACCTGCGAGGAATATGTTGGCCACCCCAGGTAATGGTAATGATGTAGTTTCCAGGTGTGGTGGGGTAATATTCAAAACTATAGACTCCATCTCCCAAATCCTTCTTCTTACAGGGCTCTTCCAGACCCTCTGAAATGCACAAATTAAATAAAATATCCATATAACCAAAAACATGATCAGGCATGGCTAGAACTGCTTCACTCACTTGGCCCTTTGATGGTGACCTTCAGATCTCCAGTGCCAGCTCCTTTGGTATAGACCTTAAACTCTGCAGTCTCCTTGATCCTCAAACCTTTGGGCTGCAAACCACGGCCTTTGGCTCTGCACAGACTGGGGTTACATGCTGCAAAGGGACATGACACAGTGATTAATGTATCACACTAAACATGCACCAAGTTAAATGATCTGAATGGTTGGGCTTTCAAAAATGCTCAGGAAATTCCAGGCATGGTGCAGTGGTGATAAGGAACGGCAACTGGCAGAGCTATATATCTGTACCAAGCATGGTTACATGTGGCTAAAAACAGCAGCATGATGTTAGTAAAGGAAGTCAGAAGATAACCAACCACACACACACACACACACACACACACACACACACACACGTCATTGACATGTCCCATAGTTTTCAAGCAAACTAACAATGATCACAGGAGACTGCATGAGTGAGTTTTGTGAAAACATGCAACAGGTCAACAGCAAGCAAAGTACCCAACAGATCCAAGGTAACAGGAAAGCACAGAGGTCAAACAGGCTGATCCAGAAAAAAGGAAGAAAGACCAGCAACAGATGACAGTTGCCCTTCAGGAAGGAGATAGAATCAGGGAAGAAAGTAACACATAAATAGGAGACAGGCCATGTTCAGTAAAAGACAAAGGCATTTCCTAGAACTCTCCCCATGTTCCCTACAACCCACACCTGCTAATTCTACCTTTTCCCTACTGGCTCCTCACCTTCTCCAACATTGACTGTGTAGGGGCTCTTTGAGATCTGGCCCCCAGCAAACGTTATGTAAATTGTGTGCTGGCCCTCCTGGGTGGGTTTGTAGGTACAACGGTAACTGCTATTGCCTTTATCCTCAATGTGGCACTCTACTGTGTCCTTTTTGCCACTGGGGTCAACAATGACCACCTCAACTTCTCCCATTCCAGCACCTGAAAACAAGTGCAAGAGTTAAATACAATCTTTTCAAAGTCAGTGATACAACCCAAAATTGAGAGCTATTAAAACAGCCTGCCAAATGACCCAAAATACTTAATCCATTTGTGATTACCAGCAGTGTATACATCAAAGTAGGTGGTTTTGTTGGCAATGTTGCCCACAGCCTCAAGTCCTGGACCTTGGGCAGTAACCTTGCTGGAGTCACCCTGAGCCATGCCCACTTCCACCTCAAATGGGCTCTTTGAAATATGCAGGCCTGCAAAAAGCACTGTTACCTACAAGATAGGATAAGAATTATCACCAGATGAGACTAATAGGGAGCATCATCCTGCATTTGTCTACTAGCCAAATGACTTATCAAGTCTCATTCAGACCCAATTACCTTATGTGGCCCAGTTACTTTAGGGACATAGACCACGGAGTAAGTACGATTCTTGTCATTGTTGGGAGTGACTTTAGCCTCTTCACGATGGCCAGCTGGGTCTTCTACATAAACCAGCACCTCTCCCTGGCCTGCACTAATTGTTTCCACAGTGAAAACAGCCTTTTTCATGACCACATTACCAGTGGGCTCAATGCCTAAACAGAGAAAACAAGTTCCATGTAATGTCTATGGATATCTATTGAATGACCCAGTTTACACCACTTTATACTAGAAAAATGTTACTGCACCTGGACCATAGGCACGAGCCTTTTTGGGGTTGAGCTTGGGGCGCAGTGGGGCACCAGGCTTCAGCTTTGCCTTAGGGAACTGTGACAGGTAGGTCATAACTGAGTGCTCGTCTACATTAGGATCCACAATTTCCTCTGGAGTGATGACCTTGTAGAGAACAAGAATAAGCAGATGAAATCAACACAAGGGGGGGGGGGGGACCCCCACATCTGTACAAGCAAACCATAACAGTCACCTTGGAAACCGACACCTATGACACCACATGCCAGTCTGTGGCACGAGTTGGCAAGCACAAGACCCATAACAGCAGGAAACTACCAACCACACTTGCAACAGACAGCACGCAATATACCAGACTTGATTTAACACATTTCAAAACTCCATAGGGCAGTTTCATTTCTGTAGTAGCAAAAATCAGTTTAGCCAACCTTTACCAAGCACAATGTTAAAACCTTTGTAGAAAACAGTAACAAAGAGAGGGGTGTTTATTTTGCTATTGGTAAGGCTTTTCCGATAGTGGTCTGCATTTTAAAAACACTACACACCTTTAAATTAGAGGTGGACATTGCTTCAGGGTCATGTCCCTTGTACCCAGCAATGTTCACTGGATTTCAGGAGCTTGGGGAATCCCCCCCCCCCCAATGAAGCCCAGGAGGGGGCCCAAACCTACACACTTATGGAGAATATTAAGGTTTCATATCCCTGTATGAAACTTGAAGTGAGCACTTCATGCAACAGTAATTCATCTGAGCACACCATCATATAGCCACATGCAGCCTAATGTACAGTATACATTTAGGCACAGCCTAAAAGCAGAGCTCCCAATGAGTAAGTAATCCCATTTAAAAAAGACTAGATAATTACCCCCCTTCTGTAAAGAAAGGTACAAGTTTTGTTGTCCAGTGGCCAAGTGTTTGAGATGCCTTGCACTCAGGCACACTGGTAGTATACATGCATCATACGGTTTCAACTGCCACTTTAAGAAAAAAAAAACCCACCAGGTTGGTACATTACCACATTCTTAAATATGGAGCTCCACTCCATGTGCTACCTCACTACCTCCCACACAGAGCTATACATTCTATTACTTGCTCTTATTGGTAAAGTTTTATTTCTTTGGCATTTTTATACAATCTCCTTGTACAAGGCCATTTAGTTTTGTAGTGATCTTGTGCCATGCGGAAAGGTTACCGATACCTTGAATTTCCCTCTGGGATTAATAAAGTATTTAATCTTTGCATGCAGAGAGCTGTGCTATGAAAAGAGGCTTGGATGCAGAGGATTTTAATTAGTTATTTGCATTCAAATTACTTAATTTAAGGAACAATTGTGGGCCAAGTGATTAGGAGAATTAACCTCAGACAATAAATAAACTGGCTACCTGAGGAACACCAAGCCACTCGTCAGCCTGCTGCATTGCCTCGCGTGCATTGTCCACAGGTTTTGTCTGATCCCAGGAGTCCCAGTCCGGACACAGACCTAAAGAATTACCAACATTTTCATATATACATGCTCTAAATTAGATTAGTGTTTACCTGAATATAAAAACTCCTAATAAAAAAAAAAAAAAAAAAGCCATATCTGCCATCCAATATCTTTGCTTTTGAAGGCATTGATGCAGTTCCATTTCTCAAGACACTGTCAAAAGCAAACTGAACTCATAATTGAACTACGCAAACTCTGCTGTAAACAGGTCATGCCATTTGATTGAGGCATCAGATGCCTGAACCAAGGCAGCTTTTAAATCTTTCTAAACTTCCCCACCCACCCCAGTGACCTACCTGGAGCACAACTGTCCACTAATGCGCCCAGGGCTTTGCCTGACTGCCAGTCACGGCTGAAGTTGGTTATTGGCAACTCGGGCAGTTTGTTCTGGATCCAGCCCAGGAGCCTCTGCTTTGGAGTTTTCTGCTTGGCATCGTCTGTGTCCTCTTCCTCATCCCACATGGGCATGGAGATAGAGTAGTGCAGAATGAGGGTCCAGATCAACCCTAGGATGAGCTTCAGGTTCCCATCCACAATGGCTTTACTGTCTGGTTGTTGGGAGGAAGAAAAATTACTTTGCTTAGTACATATATTTCAAGTCCTTGAAGGGATGACATAGCACAAGAAAAGCTAGACAAAAGTTTGTCTCAAGGCCTTTTCCACAGATGAGAAGCAGTTCATATTTCAAAGTAGCATAATTGGTTATTATAACAAATAACTCAAAACTGCCATTAAAAAGGGATTGCTCATCACCCCCCCCCCCTTTACCTTCCGTGGAATGGACCATTTTGGTCCATTTTTGACAAAGCAGGTTAGAAAGGAGAACAAGCGGTGTATGGTCTTCTCTTCACTTACCTTAGCTCCTGCGCCATCCATATTAAGATGCTTGACATGTCCACCGACTCCCTCATAAATGACCTACGATGCTTCATTGATTTGATATTGATTTGATGCTTTATTGATACTTGATTTGACGAATAGTGCCACATATGGATGTGGCACTATTCGTCAAATCAAGTCTGATCAAAGAAGCAACTTTGTTGAAGCCAAGTTAGTGCAGTCCATTTCTTGCTGAGAAACAATGCAAGTTCACCATGAATGCACCCTATTCAAGCCATGTCGGAGGGGTGTGGGAGAGACAGATTAGAATAGTGAAAGGCATCCTAAGGCCACGCTTGCTCTTTCTTCTGGTGGTCTTAATGATGCTTCGCTACAAGCTTTCATCTATGAAGCTATGGCAATCGTCAACAGCCGTCCACGGACTGTTAACCTCAGTGACACCGCATGCACACACACACACACACACACACACACACACACACACACACACACACACACACACACACACACACATATATAGCCAGCCTCGAGACACTCACCCCTCAACAGCTCCTAACTATGAAGTCTGTCAAGGCCTTGTCTCCTCCAGGTGAGTTCATCAGAGAAGACATGTACAGCAAGAAAAGGTGGCGACATGTTCAATACCTGGCAGAACAGTTTTGGAGTTGATGGTGAAAGGAATACCCAGGGATTTCCACAAGCGCCGGCTGCTGGCCATACAGCCGACTACACAATTAAGTCCAGACGGCTACTTTAATGACTATTATTTTTGTAGCCCACAGGCTCTAAATATTAACTTTCAATTTTAATAAAATTAAATGTTTATCTAACGGACTGACAATGTCAAACTGAACTGTACTCATTTAAGTTGTGATTCGCGCTGTTTGTACTGATAATAACCGCAAATTCCCCGCTGACTTCGTTGATCAAGGAAGAGTAACTCATCCGTGGCCCCAACATGAGGTGTGTGTGTGCGCGTGCGCACGCGTGCACTCAGCGGAGGCAGTATTGTGTTGGAGGCGACATCGGAGGGAACAGAAGCAGAGATGATGCTTATTTTGTCTCCGGTAAAGCAGTCTTCTCTCGTTCAATTATGTGCTGGCATCAAAAGACATTGTTGGTTGTAAATGAAACCAAACTGAGTCATTGGAGTGTATTTTCATACACAAATGGAGAAATGTTTTCCGAGTGTTTGTGTAGCCGCCACTGCAGACCGTTGTCTTTGTTAATTCATAGCATGCTCAGTTGCGTGAATGTGTCATGCCCCGAAAATAACAGATTTACAAGCCAGGAACACGTCATGATGCAATATGTGAGCTTGTATAGCCTATTACTGATTATTTTCGGTGCGCAAATCAGTTTTCATTGGTGCATTAGTGTCTGGCATACACTAATGAATAAAAAAGGTGCAGTATGTTGTAGTAGTAGTAGTAGTAGTAATAATATTAGTGCAAATGTCTGAGATTTAATATAGCTTGTCTATTATGCAGGCATACTTAGGCTAATAATAATGGTATGAATGGTTTTTGAATAATGCACTCCTGCTTTGAATGTTCATGTTCATTGTTTATTCCTGCCCATAGGTGTGAGACAGATGCCACCTAAAAGAAAACTTAATCAGCAGACTCTGGAAGGCTTCTTAGAGAAGTGGTGGTCAATTGAAGTGCTTCAGAATAGTATTAAGATTCAGATTAATTTATTCATCCCAAAAGGGACATTCATGGTTGCCAATTATTTATTTTTTTAGATTATTTATTTCACTGGTAGCAGTTATACCATAATTAACATAGGTGTACATGTGTTATATGGTTACTGCTGCAGTATGTGATTTAGTAAATTCCAATCATTTGCTACATGAATGAGACACATGTTTGTTTTATAGTACCAGAAGAGGAACCAATATTTAACAGGTTATAATGACCTGTAACCTCAGTTTGTCAGTTGAATGCAAGAAAAGAAAAGATTTGCTGCCATTTTACTTTGTATTTGAGTAAAGTGAATAAATAAATGGTCTGTGGAAAATACATTTAATCCTGGAAACTGTGTGCACAGTTTGTGTAAATGCAAAATAACCATTTTGTGTTTCCACAAAGGGTGCTACTGTACATGGATAAGCTGTAATGTCGTGTTAATGCTGGTTTTCTAGCTTTTCATATGCTTTGACTGATTTATATGTGAGTGAATATTTGATAAATGTCCAGATGTGTGGTTAACTGGCATTATGGAAATGTTTATGCTTGTGAGAACTAATTTTATTTATCCATCTGCAGCTCTTAGTGTTTGTGAAGAAAGGTTGTGAAAGAAAGGAAGTATATTTGTTGTTCAAATTAATGATGACAGCTGAACATAATAAATCCTTCTTGAAACATCAGTAAGCTTCATCGTCGAGCTGGGCTTTGCTATACTGTGTCACATGATAGCAAAACACACCTGGAGGATAGTGCTATGTGTCCCAACCAGCTGTTATTTAATAGGGGACAGAGAGTATGCCCCTCGTTATGCCCCTGGAATGGGATGTTCAATAAGAGACAGAGAATGTGAGAGACAGGAGTCCAAATATATGGATTTCGGAGCATCACAGTGGTGCAGCTCCAGGGTCCTGGATTTGATTCTAAGCTTGGGTTGCTGTCTGTGTGAAGTTTTGCAAGTTCTCCCTCCTTCAGTGTATGTTTCCTCTGGGTCCAATGGTTTCTTCGTTAGCAAATTAGTTATGCTTAAATTGCCATTTGGTGTGTGTGTGTGGGGGGGGT
>JAODJS010000005.1:39874249-39886769 GCA_027576325.1 Sciades assimilis | reverse complement strand
ATGCAGAAATAGAGAAAATTCTAAAGGGTTCACAAACTTTCAAGCACCA
Organism: Sciades assimilis; assembly: GCA_027576325.1. Lineage (NCBI taxonomy): Eukaryota > Metazoa > Chordata > Actinopteri > Siluriformes > Ariidae > Sciades > Sciades assimilis. Next base: position 39,886,720 of record JAODJS010000005.1, on the reverse strand, counting down.
CTGTAACTGGAAGTGTTTTAATGAAAAATATTGGGAACTTGGAATGAGATTTTAAAAACCAGAAGTCAGAAATGCGAGTGTCAATTTCAATTCAGTTAATTGGCGTTGTTAATTGGATGCGGCTCACACAGTTCTTTTGAGGTTAGCCTTGAAAGCTGTGAATATTAATCAAAATAATCATTTATATTCTTTCATATAAATGCTAGTAGGCCTGACTTAGAAATTCAAAGGTCTACAGAGCACAAAGAGGGTATTAGAAATATTCTTTTACTTGTTTTTTATTTTGATAGAGAATGGTTGATGTGAATGACATTCAACGCTTATTTATGCATATTTTATAATTAACACTGATTTGTCCTTCTTTGTGATGTATAAATGAGAGTTAAGATCAGCTTTACATTGCACAAATAAAGCTATATGGTGAAACTTTGAATAAGAGAGTGTTCCGATTTCACTTTTTTTGCCTAATTATCATAATTAATACTAATTAAATACAAATTTGCATAATTTGTTTATACTACTTTTTCAAATATTGTATTCAGTATGCAACCATCTATGTGCCTGCCAATTTCCATGTAAATATCTTGAAAAATAAAAAAGTTATGATGAAAAAACATTTGATCTCATTCATTAATGAGGCCCATTTTGGACCATGTGATCCAAATACATAATACAGGTAGTCGTCGACTTACTACTTATGCAACTTACGACTGATCGACTTTATGGCCGTCTGGTTATGACTGGCAAGTGTTTCCCAGCTGAGCTAGCTGAGCGTATGACAGTTTCCTCCCCAGCTCCCGGCAGCACCTTTCGCCGCATACAACAGTTTCCTCCCCAGTTCCAGGCACACGCGCAGTCTCTCTCACACTCCGTCATACAGTTTCCGCCCCAGCTCCTGGTTTATGAAACGAGCAAATCCTCCCGCCAGCCTGAGCGCTGCAACAGCTGATGATGACGTACTGTAGACGACCCACAGCCAAGCACCAGTAATGTCAGCGGTCACTAAGTTTTGTATTTTGCTATGTTTTACATTTGTATTTTAGTAGATTTCAAACTAAAATGTTTTCTATTTTTCACATGTGTATTTCGTATTTTTTGTTTTGCACATATTAAACGAATTATACTGGACGACTTACGACCAGATCAGTTTACGACTGGTCAGTCGTAACCAAACGCAGTCGTAAGTCGACGACTACCTGTATATATGTACCACTGTGATGAGCGAAAAAGCATCTCAAGACATCAAACCTTGAGGTGGATGGACTCATCTGGAAAGTTTAAGATTAAAAAATGTTGCTTGATTTTTTTTTCCCAGTCTTCATCTATCCAGTGTTGGCGAGCCTCTGCCCCACTGTAGCCTCAGATCCCTGGTCTTGGCTGACAGGAGTGAAACCCGATACATTGTCGTAACCCATTCTTAATGTGCAAGGCTATGTTTGAGCTACCGTTGCCATGCTCAAATCACTAAGATCACGTTTTGACCCTTTGTTATCTTTCATGTGAACATTAACCGAAGCTCTTGACCTGTATTAGCATGATTTTATGCATTGTGCTGCTGCCGTGTCAGAATCACAATCGAGTTTATTGCCAAGTACCTTCTCACATACAAGGAATTTGCTTTGGTGGTTGGTGCTTGAACGGTTAAGATAAAAGAAATTTTTAAAAAATTGACAAAAGTAGGAATATAAATAGAATAAAAAATAAGTAGGAATCCATATAAAATTGTTCCCCCCAGAGCACTTCATGGTTTATGGTTTTTGTATGGTGGGTATACAGGGCAGCATGGTGGTGTAGTGGTTAGCACTGTTGCCTCACAGCAAGAAGGTCCAGGGTTCAAGCGCAGCGGCCGATTGGGACCTTTCTGTGTGAAGTTTGCATGTTCTCCCCTTGTCCGCATGGGTTTCCTCCGGGTGCTCCGGTTTCCCCCACAGTCCAGTGACATGCAGGTTAGGTTAACTGGTGACTCTAAATTGACCATAGGTGTGAATGTGAGCGTGAATGGTTGTTTGTGTCTGTGGCCCCACCCACACGAGTACGATTTTGATGGTTTGGTGATCAATGGATTGCTCGTTAAGGTGATCAATGGAATGCTGATTCTCTTTGTTCTCCTGTGAGATACTGAAGACAGCTGGGTTTTGGTGTGCATTCAGTTGTCTGGGAAGTGTGCCAAGGACTGCATTGAAGGTGGCTGATAAATGATGTCTTAGGTCCCGTCCACACGAGTACGATTTTGATGGTTCCGCGTAAAAACTTTATCGTTTCGGCCTCGCGTCCAGACGAGTCCGTTTTTCTCGAGGTGTGAAAACGGTATTTTTTGAAAACACATCCCAGAGTGGATAAATCCTAAAATGCCGGATTGCCCGGTGCCGTGTGGACGGAGAAGCAGATATTTTCAGAAACGATGTATAAGCCCCGCCTCTCTAACCTTTAACCTCAGGCGCCACCTCTAGACGAGTCATAACAGCGGACTACAGGCTTGTGCTCGCACTGCAGAAACAACTCAGTCCATTACAGCTGCTACAAGAAAATCTTATTTTACTGCAAGGAGCAACGAAACTTCATGTTATGAGCTTGTTTTGAAAACAGCGTGCGACCGGTATATGCATGCTCTGTGACGTCACTTCCAGGTTTAGTGTGTTGGTCCCGTGGCACCACCTACAGGCCTGGCAACGTACTAGTGTTTTGGGTTGTTTCCAGTGAATCGGAACGGCGCCATGTTTGAGGTTTTTTTTTTTTTAAACAGCGTATTGGTGAGGCGTGTACTCGTGTGGATGGGGCCCTAGTTACCCTCCTCCACCCAGGTGGGTTTTTTCCTTAAACTATATATATATATATATCATAAACTGACCATGACAACCATTAGTCATACTGCACTTAGCAGTCATACTTCCCCATTTTTCTGAACCAAATTAGAGTGCACACCCATCTGACCCTCGAAGCATAAATAGCCAAAACGTTACCCAAGTTTAAATACTTATGCAACATTACAAGGGGGAAGAGAGAAACTCCCACAGCTTCTTAGACAAGCATGGGTGATGCCAGATTTTTACCATACATTCTTTTGAAGGGGGCCAAGCCCTTGTATCAACTGAAGCAGGTTTTTTTGAACACCCAAATCTTATAGTGACCCCTTCAGTGCATCTCCATTAGTGTTTCCCCTCCCCAAACAGGGAGTGGGGCTTGGCTCAATTAACCATCATGGAATTCCAGCAGAGTGGACAACATGTCTTGTAGCTACATGCAAGCCCATGCGCCCTAGGTTCTGAAGATTCACATAGTTGATTAGTAAAGGAATTTCATTCCACACCCATTACTAAAAACAGCAATGTTCACCAAGCAGAGACAAAAAAAAAAAAAGGCACCCTCAACTCATCAGCATATAGGAAACACAAAACAGCCCCAAATAGAAAGCTTAAAAAAAAAAAAAAATCAAGATCTCAGTTCATCCTGCTTATGACCCACACTACTTATCCAACACTCCTCTTGCCATGTTAAACAATATATTTGCAATTATTTGCCTTCTCCAGAGTGTGGTCTACAAACCACAATAACCTCAATTTTTCTGGAATCCAGCTTGGGTTCTGGGGAAATTAAACTGGACTACTGGGGGAAAGGAGGGAAAAACCCACCCCATTCCAGAGCCAGTCTCTTTCAGGGTGAAAAACATAGGGTCTCAAAAAAAGAAGCTCCATTAGTCTCTGAACCCAGGGGGCATTTCTAGTTTAGCATTTCCAAAAAGGTATGACCAAGCACTTTAGGAGCATAACTTCAGACAGCTTAATCTAGTTTATTTGGCAGGTAGTTTCATGCCAACAATCTGCATCAGTGGTGGGGACAGCATAGTCAAACTCTTATGGCCCGGACAACTCACATGACCGGTGTTCGACAGACAAAGGGTGTGTTGGGCAAGAGAGGGAGTTGTGTTAAACAGGTCAGCACTCGTTAAAGGGATCAGATGCACTCATGATGAGCTACTGAAAACAGAGGGTGTGGTCACCCCCCACACCCAGCAGTCATCCCACATGTAAAAGCACAGCAAAAAATGAAAACCTCAAGCTGCTCTTCAAATCACTGAGCTTACGTCACATGACATAGCTTTAATTGTAAAACTCGTTACTTTGAGCCAATTCACCTACTATCAAATTTGAGAGAGGCTGGAGGAAACCCATGCAGACAACTTAAAGAAAACCCATAACCACTAGACAGAAGCTAAGGTCAGGATCATACTAAGGCCTCGTCCACACGAGTACGATTTTGATAGTGTTTTTATGCGGAACTATCGTTTCGGCCTCGCGTCCAGACGAGTCCGTTTTTCTTGGTGTGAAAACTTTAAAACGCATCCCAGAGTGGATAAATCCGAAAACGCCGGATAGCCCAGCGCCGTGTGGATGTAGAAGCAGATATTTTCAGAAACGATAACGCATAAGCCCTGCCTCTTTAGCCTTTAACCTCAGGCACCACCATTACACGAGTCATAACAGTGGACTACAGGCTTGTGCTCACACTGCAGAAACAACTCAGTCTATTACAGCTGTTACAATAAAAGCGGAAGGTTTTGTTTTACTGCAAGGAGCAACAAAACCTCTCGTGTTATGAGCTTGTTTTGAAGACCGCACATGACTGGTATGCGCATGCTCCGTGACATCACTTCTGGGTTTAATGTATTGGTCCCGCAGCATCATGTCACCACCTACAGGCCTGGCACATGTACTACAGCATTTTGGGTTGTTTCCAGTGAATTGAAACTGCGCCATGTTTATGGAGATTTATTTTTTATATAAACGACAGCGTATTGGGTGAGGCCATGTACTTGTGTGGACGGGGCCTAAAAGACCATGTAGCTGTGAGGAAGCAATGCAACCCTACCACTACTTATTGGCCAGTGCTGGTTTAGTTCCCACCTTCATACATCTCAATCAAAACCATCAAGTCACATGAAACATACTAAAACACCTAGGTGTTTAACTGGCATGAATTTTGGAATCCGTGTGGTCACAGACATCCATAAATTACACATGGAAACCCTGTACCTCCTTGTAATCACTTACCTTACTAACCAACTAGATTTCTAGTTCTGAAGAATCCTGGAAACCACCATGATGAAAGTGTGCATGTTACAGAAACCCTCGAGTCACCAGCTCGGCCAACCCTCATACCAAGACACATACTGGACTAGCAAACATGAAACATGACAGGAATCTGCAACAACCTCCCCACCATGCTCAGACCTTTTTTGGACATGATCAGAGTGAGCCATGATCTTCCCAAACCAGACATCATTTTGCCAAGAAAAAGCCAAGTCGGGTACATGCGAGGACAGAGCAGTTAGAACAAGAACCCAGGAAAATATTTATGAATTACATCACATAGCTGGGGCATAAACAGTTTTTTTTTCAGAAGGCAGAGTTATCAGCTTTGGATAAGAGCACAAATATTCCAGACCACCCATTCCCATGACTCAGTGTCACTGGGCTCAATAAACTTCAGCACCTGACGTCAGCAATCCCCTCCTGACCCCACACCCAGACCTCTGATGCACCATGATGTACCGCCACTGCAGACAGACACTCACGCAGCCTACTAATCTTGTAAGAATTAGTCATCAGCCAAGACCATTTAAGGGCAGGAATGTGGTAAAACCCATATAGGTCTCAGTCAAGGTAAAGGCTGTCTATACTAACTTTTAGAATCCAATTTATAACTTCATGAGGAGGCAGTAGTGTCAGTCAACAGCATGGCAGGGGGGAATCCATGTAGGAAATCGCACACATTCCAGTAAGTCTTATCACCAAGTCTTGACCTAAAATCTGGACAAACCCACATGGTTATTTAATGAGTCAGGGAGGAACATGCTTGTACCGCTCAGGCCCCAACCCAGGTGGTGGATGCCACCTTCTGTGGGCATCCAGGTTTAATACCATGTTAGCCTAGATTTCAGCCAATCAGGTGAGAAGATGCAAAGAATGGCTGCATCAACAGCTCCGATTTAATTTATTTAAAAAAAAAGAAAACCCACTACATGGTTCAGCAATAGTGAGGGGTGCTCGACTGCCACACAGCATATACACAACATAACATTCTTAAGCAAATGAACTTTGAGCAAACTTCCTTTTTCTTCGATTTCTGCTGCTTCCAATAGACCCCTCCCTCCTTCTCAGCCTGCCTCCATCCCTTGCTCTCTTTTGGAAGTGTTCCCCCTGGTTTTTTAGCCTTAAAAGGGAAGAAGCAAACTTGATCCTGGCAGGCCACCCATTTCCCTGCACAGTGGTTTCTGATTACAAGGAGGGAGGGAACAGAGGGAGAAGGGAAGAAAGGAGGGAGGGAATGGCAGGGAGCAAAAAGCCTTGAACAGAGAAAACTGCTGCGTTTAGACTTTTGCTAAAACCCCATATTGACAGAGCTGGATTGTCATTTGGCTCCTCTTGTTCTGTGGTGAACTGTTCCATGCCAAGCGCCACTCACATATCCATCACCCACTCTAGCACGTGTGCGCACATACTATCCAGCCACATGAAATGATCCACATTATCTGCAATCTTATAGAACTGAAAGGTTATGGCGTTTGTATATAGCCTCCAATTTAAATTCATTAGTTGCCTTGCTTTTAGAACACTGCAGGTAGAATATGCCCTGCAATTAATACACTTCTGAATCAATTAACAGAAGCCAGAGATGGCCTTGGCATTTCTCAGCCCCCTTGGGTTGGGGTTATTTGAAATTGGAGGCACAACATTCTTGCCATCTAGTACCACAGGACATGAAGATATACCTTCAAGTTTTATGGTACCCTAAATCATTCCAAAGCACCCCAAGTACATATGGATGCAATTGACCATACATCATAAAAGCAATATGTAAGCATGCATTACTTCTTGAAAATTACTGAAAGGGAAGGTCTCATTAATAAGACAACACCTCCATTCCAGAACATGCCTTCATTGCCTTGTTCTCAACTTCCAACTCCCCCTTCACTGACCTTCTAGATCACCCTCCCTCAAACTGTACAAAGAAGGAAAATTGCAGGCCCAGTCTGGAGGCTTTGCAAAAGCATACCACTCCTAACCTCCATCTTAAGTAGTGCCAGAGCAAATTCTTATCTCCTGAGATTCATCACTAAAAACGAATCAGAGGTCCCAATAGAACAGAGGAAGACTACAATCAAGTGTCCTTTTGTTAATCTTAAAGCCACCTCACATCCCGTCCCTGCGCGCACACAAACTAAAACTGAGTGAGGTTTGAAGATCCACATTCTTTGTAAAGCTCTTTAGAAAAATGAGAAGCATGGTCTTCATGTGGTTTAACACAGCTGCAGTCTTGGTGAATTACAGTATCCTTAAAGAAATCTTTAAAAAAGGCTTCACCTAAAAATTGCCACTGTTGCATGAGTCACCACGGAAGACATTCATGCCTAATCCATCGTGCTCGAAGAAGTAAAATGACTACTTCAAAAACAGTGTGGAGTTGCAGAATCAATTTTTGGGCATCACACAAGGTTTTTTCCCCTGTGTGGTTGGTACAGGGTGCAGTGCAATCACAGATAAACCACACATTACTCATTTGCATGATAACCTGAAAAACAAACTTTAGTCACGACACTCCAGATTCGTTTTGCTGCATTACTCCAATTTACTTACACGAACCCTTCCTTTCACAACTGGACCAGGCCCTTGTTGTGAAAGAGCAGGAAATCCTGGCATCAGCAAGGGGCTTCCAGGAGACTCCATAGACTGCACCCAAAAGGCATTAGGCACTTTTTTTGGAGGGGGGGGGTGGTGGTGGCAGATATTCAAGTTATACAAATCATGTCCATCACTTTGAAAACAATCCTCAGGACTTCTAGGGTTGGCACAGAAAAAGAGGTGGGTGGGGGACATTAGTTTAAAAAAAAAAAAATCACCTAATTTAAATGTGAAACAAAATTGGGGGGGGAGAAGAGATACAAACCACAAAAACTAGTCACGATAACTAACAAAAAGACCAACAGGAGAAGAGCGCTTAACACACAAAATCCCAACCAAGTTCTCATCTCATTATCTCTAGCCGCTTTATCCTGTTCTACAGGGTCACAGGAGCCTATCCCAGCTGACTACGGGCAAAAGGCAGGGTACACCCTGGACAAATCGCCACAGGGCTGACAAAGACAACCATTCACACCTATCAATTTAGAGTCACCAGTTAACCTAACCTGCATGTCTTTGGACTGTGGGGGAAACCGGAGCACCCAGAGGAAACCCACACTGAGAACATGCAAACTTGGCACAGAAAGGCCCTTGCCAGCCACAGGGCTCGAACCCAGACCTCCTTGCTGTGAGGCAACAGTGCCAACCACTACACCACCGTGCCATCCTCCAACCAAGTTCTACACTCGCACTACAAAGGCAAACCACAATAACACCAACAGCAGGGATGAAGCCTTCTCAATAGTGTTTTAGGTACATTCTGGACACCATATTTTTTTCAAAATAATTAACACCGTCAGACACTTCAGTCTGACTTCAAAACTGACAAACTATTTGTAATACCTTTCCCTCTGTAAGGCAGAAGTGTACACAAAATGTTTAACTACAACTTTAGCTTTATTATAAAAGGAGCCACCTCTGGGCTTGGATAGACCATTTCTGAACACCAAAAATACATGTAGTGCCCAAAGTGTAAATCCCTTCTTCAGGTGTATTCTCCCCCTCAACGTCACCATGTATAGATAGCACATCCTTTTAAATACCAGCAAACAAACTAAACTAGATTTACTTCTAAATGCAAGAATCAGTTAGCCATTATAGCTGCCTGGAGTGACTTCAGGTCCATTCAATTACAAAAAGGAGCATGCATGACTCAAGTCCCATCCTGACTTATGCATATAGCATGAAGATTGAGCAATAACAAAACTACCATCACACAGAACCACACCCAAGATGTGTTATCACCCGTTCCACTATCTGAACTCTATCCATGCTGCATCTGTAAATGAAAGGAGGGACACACCCACCTAGACCTTTTTTCACATCTCATTTTAAAAATGTTCCATTAGCCAGGTTCTCCCTGAGAAAAGAAAGGCTTTAGCCCAAGATAGCCAAACACTTGCACTCCATTAGAGTGGTAACAAAGCTCATTCTGGTCATTAGAGCTGAAATTCTAGATAGGAGGCATGTTTTACACTTGGCCTTTAAAACATGTATACAGATGCATCACAAGTAATACAACCAAACCTTTTACCTCAAATCTATAAAGGTCAACACTGGTATAATCAAATACTGAGCAGATTAAAATTAACTACCTCCAATTGCAATCCTTACTGTGATAAGCACAAGCAGATTGGGGGGGGGACAGAATAAGTTGCACTGCATCACCTGATGTCAGTACCCAGTTTTGTTCCTCCCCTGGCTTGCAACACCTCAATAAATATGCAACATTCATCGCTTCAGGACATCTTGAGAAATATTCATGCTGAGACATATCCTTTCAGACTTCTCCCTCAACTAGAAGGAACATATCTAATTGCCAGTAATGCAGACCACAAGCATGCCATGTACTAAACATACAAGTATCCACCCTCAATGGATGTGTATACATATGAATCACAGTTAACCAGGATGTGGTGATGTAAGACAGTACATTTCAGTCCTTGCCCTGGAGTAACTTAATATTTTGTCTGGGCAAAAACACCTAGTTAAACCTTGTTAATCAGTTGAAGTTGGGCAGGGGTATTCATGGAACAGGGAAAGTACAACACTGGGTACACAATGGACCAAAAGATACTCAGGACCTAGGGTTGAGAACAGTAGTGTAGGATCTCAACATTTAGAAGTTTAGATGGTGCACGTGAAAGTTGGATATGGATTTAAGATAAGAGCTTGGCCAGTTAATTGACTTTCCACCTGAAGTCTTCAGACACACAGCACAAAAGTTCCTCAAGAACAAGGTCTTACAAACAGGACATTCAAGTTCTTGGCATAGTAAAGCCTTTAATACTTTTAGTACTGCAAGCTAAACATTTTAGAAAGGCAAAATGTGCACTGCTGTCCATCATTCATCAAGCACAGCATTCTAACAAGCAGTTCCTTATGACCAGGACAACTAAAGCGCTGCATCAGCATGTTCAGCACACATTGATCTAGAGGCATGCACCAGAGGCTAGTTATTATTGCTATGAATTAAGCAATAATATTCCCTCATCCTGAGAACGGGAAGACTCAACGATATTTTGGCCATGACCATAGCAGCATGGCTTGGAGGCCATATAGGATTGTTTTTCATTGTAGATCTCCAAGGTTTGACCAATAACACACCCACAAAAAAAAACAGTGTGGGGGGACAGGGATTAAAACTAGGCAGTGTTTGAGGAGGAGTGCCCTGAAGCTGCATGGATAATTGAGATTATGCCAACGAAGTTTAGTTCCACACCCTCCACCATCCAGAAGTCTAAAAAGATTTGCCAAGATCCGGTTGTTAAAGCCAACGTGGACATTCGGCATTTGGTTATGGGAGGAGGAAAAAACAACAAAAGCCCCCCAAAACAGCCAGACAATAATAAAGAAAGACCAAGATCAGTTACAGACATCTTTGCTCAGAATTCTCTGGGATTTTTTTTCCCTTTCCACAAACTAGGAAAAAAAAAGGGAGAAGGGAGAAAAAAAAAAAGAGAATAAATATATGTGCTTCAGCTGATTCAACTTTAATTGTGGTTTGAGGATCCAATGCTATTGCTACACAGTGAGAGTCCAGCTAGGCCCAACTTTAGCAACAATCCCTACTTTCCCGTTATTTTGTGGCCTACACTGTTTGGTGCCTTAAAACAAAGAGTTTTAAACCTGAATATACAACCAAGAATAACATTTTTTTCATTCATAACTGTGGGCTACTATGGATACAAACATGGTTTCTATTCAAAACCCTGGAATATCTGATGAAAAAACAAGCAGTGTTGCAGACTCTACTGTGGAAACTTCAGGACGGAGTTGGAAAAAGTTTTGGAAAGTTAGCGGTCAAGGCAGAAAGGAAAAAAGAAACATACTGTAATTAGATATAGTGTAAAGGAAAAGCGCATACCTATGGACACGAGTTTAATATTCTCCCTGTCGAGAAACTCCAGAGCCACGGACACGTTCTCCAGCTGCATCTGCCTGAAGGTGGGCCGCTGGTTGTACTTGCGGAACATCTTCTTCTGGCTGAGGACCTCGAGCAGCCCGATGAGGCGCAGACCATCGCTCAGGTCCGTCTGCAGGTTTGCAATGCGTTTGTTCACGCATTTCAGATGCTCATTGCACCAGCGGGTGAACGTGTTCTGCTGGATCTTCTTCCACGGCGCGTCCTCGGCTAGATCTTTCTCGGTGGCAGGCATGTCGGCGTCCTTGTCCGCAGCGAGAGAGGCGTTGGATGCGGCTGAGGCAGCGCTCGACTGGTGGAGGCGTGGGTGTTGACTCATTTTTATTCTCTCCGCTCGGCCTCGCTACGCTTCTCACTTTTTTTTTTTTTTTGGGTGGAGCCTTGAGAACTCTGCACTCTTGTCTTGAGTTCTTTTAACTGCAGGAGAAGAGAAATGAAGAAATAAGCTCAAGATAAAGTGGACTAAAGATAAATCATCGACTAGCCTGTTATATTTCGATACAAAGTAGTTTCTAAGCCTTTATATTTATATATGTGACAGTGAGTAGCCTATATTGGAGCAAAGAACATTAGAGCTTGAAATTAATTTACAAAATAGTCGTAATAAACATAGTCTTTGAAGAGATTAAATGCTGTTTAGGCTTTGGGACACTTAGTAGGCTATTATGTAACTGAATCTGTAACTTCACTCATTCACATGATTAAAAAAAATGCTTTCATCTTCTTCAAAGAACTTGCTGCCCTTGTAAAAAAAAAAAAAAGTCCTGAGTTCTATAGGACTCAATGGAACTCTATAGGACTTTCTTTCGAGCTCTGTAGGATTTCAGCATGGTTCTATAGGAGACTTGTGTCCGATAGAAGTTTCTATAGGCTTTTCTCAGCATTCTATAGAACTTGCCAAGTGTTTTCTTTAGGACAGAAAAAAACCCTCAAGTTCTGTAGAAAATCTATATTTGAACATTATTTATTGGCTTGTTGTGTCTACTCAAGAATATTTGTAGTGGCATCACTGTTGGGTAAACCATACCAAAGGAACTGGAGAGAGCCCAGAAGACCCCAGACCATATACAACTTGCTGGCATGCAATACAGTTTGTCTTTTTGAACTTTAGGTTGTAAGTATGGCTAAAGTGTCATGATCATGTCATGAAATTTCAGTGCCTGGTTTCAACTTAATTCGCCTGATTACCAGAATTATTCGGAGGAGGAAGTAGGAATTATTTTTAAATACAATATGGATTTATTAACAAACAGGAGCTTACGTGTAAGAGATGCGCAAATCATGAAATGAGATGTCTCATCTCATCTCATTATCTCTAGCCACTTTATCCTGTTCTACAGGGTCACAGGCAAGCTGGAGCCTATCCCA
>JAODJS010000005.1:38691524-38703497 GCA_027576325.1 Sciades assimilis | reverse complement strand
CGTGCGCATAGACAAGGATCATGTGACAAATGTTATATTCACCTATAGGTGAATATCGCTCCATACAGCGTGAAATTTGACCAATGAGCGCGCTAGAATTATGATATTCACTTATGTAATTATACTAAATTTGTATAATATACATGTCCTTACACATGCTTGCACTTAAATGTAAAGAATGTTCTCTGAAATACTTGACTAGGGTTCCCAGTGGGGGAAAATAAACCCTCTAATTAATTTTAACACTTGTAAAAATTCTGTCTTTTTTTCCTTATGATAATTAACTGATGGGTTGCAACATAACGCCTCCTAACTGTCTCACTGGGTAGCATTTTAGAAGTAAATCCTTAAATCAAAGAGTGATTTTACTAACACAGCTGGGTTTCTAACTAATGCAAGTCATCCATCCACACTTACTATCCACATTGCGTTAACTAAATTAATTAATGGGAAAGAACTTCCTCTATAAAAATTATACTTATTCCAAACCATTTAGAAAACATTAGTGATAGGGCAAGAAATCCCATACGCAGCTGCCTGTCTCCAAGAGGGATCTGTGCAACTGTGCTGTCATTTCCCCAAAATATTTCATGTTAAGCCAGTATCTCACTGGGCTGCGACAGCTTGCGACAAATTGCGAACGTCATTCGTGAGAGAGTTTTAAAAGTGTCTTGAAACATTCGCGGGGCTTCTCGATTTCCTCTCATGAGTCGCAAAATGTCACTCCTTCGTCGCTGAAATTTTGAACACGTTCAAAAAATTTGTGCGACAGAATTTCTCTCAAAATAGCCGCAAATGCGTCGCTGGTGTCGCAAAGCCGTCACGAGCCCTTTTCAAGTCAGTTTCTGTGAGACAGGAAGTGTGAGTGTATCTCACTGGGCTGTGACAGCCTGCGACTAGTTGGAGACACAACAATTGCGATAAAATATGTGAATGTCAATTCAGTGTGATTTCCAAGTGAAAATTGTCGCTAATTCGCATATTTTATCGCAACTGTTGTGTCTCCAACTAGTCGCAGGCTGTCGCAGCCCAGTGAGATACTACCCTTACAAGAAGGCTGTCTTTATTCAGTCTTTTGGATGAGAAGACTTTACCAATGGGATGTAAATGCAATAAAAAAAAAAAACACCCCCACCTTTTATACTGTATGCCTCCCCTGAATGAAACGTAAGCAAATTGACGATATTTGAAATAATCGTGACAATGTTGTCTCTTTTCATCTATGCGTTATACACAGGCCAGATGGTGCTGTACCAGGCGACGTGCTCGTTCTGACAAAACCTCTTGGAACCCAAGTAGCTGTCAACGCTCATCAGTGGCTGAACATAGTACGAGCTTTTCACCTGTACCCATTATGCCATGGTCTGTGGAAGCGTTTGTGGATGTTTTCGCAGCCCCCAATTATTTCCTAAATTTCTGTTTTCTTTCTCTCAGCCGGAAAAATGGAACAAGATCAAGTTGGTGATCTCAAAGGAGGAGGTGGAGCATGCTTATCAGGAGGCCATGCTCAATATGGCTACCCTTAACCGCACTGGTAATATGGCTGAGAATTATTTTAAATGATTCTCATAATGATGCATAGATATAAAGTTTCACTACAATCAAGCCGACTGTTTTGGCAACTTGACACACCCTTTTTCTATGAGCAAATTCTCTACTTCAGTATGTTTAATATGCAAAAAAAAAATTTTCATAAATATTACTGTTGATGTTCTTCCATCTCATTTCCCCAGGTTAGTTACTTTAAAACATTAAAGCTTTAAACAGTAGTTACTTTAAAGCACCATGACTCCTAGGGAATGGTGGAAGCTTTACATCCATGACATGGTGTCCTTGTTTAATAATCTCTTTTATGGTTCCCTGCAGTGTAATTGGGATTCAGTCTGGAACTGATTTTAATGTTTCTAACACGCTCCACGGTTAATTAAAAGACTGATGAATTAAATGTGTTGGAGCAAAGAGATGCACTGCAGGCATGTTCCAGGACCGCATTAGAAAAATTTGCAATTATCTTTCCTAATTACACTTGACAGATTTGAAGTTACTCAGCTAAAAGCAGTGGACTCATTTTCACTGATATTTTATTTCAATTTAGCTGCTGCGCTAATGCACAAGTTCAACGCACATGCTGCCACTGACATCACCGGCTTCGGGATCATTGGGCACGCACGGAACCTAGCCAAGCAACAGTGCAACGAAGTGGCCTTTGTTATCCACAACCTGCCAATCCTCGCCAAGATGGCTGCTGTCAGTAAAGCCGGGGGTAACCTGTTTGGCCTTCTGCATGGCACCTCCTCTGAGACTTCAGGTCCGGGCTAGAGACAGAAAAAAAAAATGTGGCGAAACAAATAATCCGATTAATAAAGTTGGTTGTAGACTTCAAGGTACTTCTGTGTCTCTCTCAGGTGGTTTGCTGATCTGTTTGCCACGGGAGCAGGCAGCACGCTTTTGTGCTGAGATGAAGGCGAGCCGGGCGAGTTTACTGGGTGATGGACAGCAGGCCTGGATAATTGGAATTGTGGAGAAGGGGAGCCGCTGTGCACGCATTATCGACAAACCCCGTATCATCGAGGTGCCATATCGTGGCCTTGCAGCAGGCAACACACAGGAAAGCACCAACACCGTCACCACCAACACCAGCAGCAGCCCTGCTGAAGCTCAGCCCAACCTGGCACAGTGACACGACCTTTAACACAAGAGTGTGATAGGAATGTTCATTATTCATCTTTGTGCTTTGTACATTTCACCTCTCTCTTTGGGTGTGGCTACTCTTTGTGCGAGTGGTGAAGGGTGTGTGTGCGATATGTAGTTTATGCTGGTAAGACTGTGTGTGTGTGTGTGTGTGTGTGTGAGAGAGAGAGACCGAGAGAATGCATGCATGTAGTGTGTGTGTGTGTGTGAGTTAGAGGAAATATGAGAGGGGGGATGCGTGCATTCACTCTGCTTTTCATTTCATCTCCCTGTTCAGCCGTCGGGTTGAGAGCAACAGACCAAAAATTTTCTTTTTACCTGGTGGGAGGTGGAATGGATTGCTTGCTTGCTTGTCCTTTTTTCTTTCTTTTTCATCCACTTCACTGTGTCAATCCAGTAATAGGAAAGCTTTCATCAGTTGGTATTGTTATTAAATCCCCTTTTATCCCTTGGGTATACTTTTGCTGAAAAGAATGTTGACTCAGCAGTTTGAGTGTTGTCAGTTGGCACAAGTTGCAAAAACCAAACTGATGGCTTTTTGGAAGAACTTTTTGACTTTTTTTCAGTTTCCCCATCATGTTTCTGAAAAGTCCAGATCCTTTCAACCCAATGTATCTTTTTGTATGACAATCAAAGCCAGTGAAATCCATCAGAAGACATCCTTTTCAGCAAAACAAACACAACACCTTGGGGAATAAAATCAACCCAAACAAATTGTGGAAAATATTTAATATGGGCAAATTTAATTTATGATCTTTTAATTATGTCTTTGTGTCGTAGATTTGAATGCAATCAACTGAATTACAGAAGGTTAATTAATCGATTATTCTGCTGCCATTGTTCTAATTCTGATCAGCTTGACTTTCTCATGCGGTTGCTTAGCTGTCTGGGATGCTTGATTTTGATTTGTTAGATGTTTACATACAGTTAACATTCAGTCAATCTCTGGAATGTGTGCATTTGTGTTAATTTGTGAAACATTTTGCATTTGATCATGTGCTGTGTATCTGTGCTGAAGTGAGGATTGGGGTTTTATAGTCATAGCTAGTAATGGTGCATCCTTTTCATTATGTATTTAGGCTGCAGTAGCTTTCGGGAGGCGTGTATCTGGTTTTGTGTGATGCTTACAATAATGGCAAATTGTGTTTTCCTGTTGATGCTGAGGTTCATGTCACTGCTTCTCTCTCTGTGTTGGCATTCTCATTTTAATCAGTGGGAAGTCGGATGTCTGACTCCTCCGCAGGTATCAGAGAGAGGATTGAGCAGCTCTCTCTGGTCCTGTGGATGAGGCCAGAATCCCAGAGGCATCAGCTGAATAGCTACAGTAGGTCAGAAGCACTCACCCTTCCTGATCATGAAGCGTTTCCTGTTAAACCCCAGCTAATGGGGATGGGAGAAGTTGATGTTAATTATAAGGATGGGTGGGAACTGGTCTGCTTGGTCTATTCGGCTGGCTCGGACATTGTCCTTATTTACATATCATCTTAAGACAATAAAACAAATGAAGGGGTTTGTGTAAATGGTCTCAGTTTTGCTTATTTGATCAGTGATGTTTTTAGTATGGTCAGTCAGTAGCAGATGCATGCATTTATGGATGTGTAAATATAATTGTTTACCACCAGGTGGCAGCAGAGTACAATAGCTCAATACGCATACTGCTACGTGAGATGCAGGATTTCCAACACACGTGTCGTCAGTGTTGCCAGATTGGGCGGTTTTGAATTCTACTTTGCGGGAAAAAAAATGTCTTGGGCTGGTTGACAAAAATATTTCGCACCAACGTTCTGTGTCAGAATGCAGCCAGAGACACTTCTACAGCCTTAGAAGGACTTTGATGCAGCACATTCTATACCTACGTCCACTAGTCTCCGTCCAATCCATATTAAACTAAGCCAAATGATGTTCTTGAATATGCGAAGGAAATCAGGAAAATAAGCTCTCTTTGGTCAACTGAGGCAAGTCATAGACCTAGTTTACCCAGTACCCCTTAAGTATTTTAAACACCCAAAGTTGAGCATTGGCCTAAATTAATCATTAACAATAAACATTAATTGCATGAAGTATTACTCTCATCAAAATTATCTCTAGCCGCTTTATCCTGTTCTACAGGGTCGCAGGCAAGCCGGAGCCTATCCCAGTTGACTACGGATGAAAGGCAGGGTACACCCTGGACAAGTCGCCAGGTCATCACAGGGCTGACACAGACAACCATTCACACCTATGGTCAATTGAGAGCCACCAGTTATCCTAACCTGCATGTCTTTGGACTGTGGGGGAAACTGGAGCACCCGGAGGAAACCCACAGGGACACAGGGAGAACATGCAAATGCTGCACAGAAAGGCCCTCGCCAGCTGCTGGGCTCGAACCTGGACCTTCTTGCTGTGAGGCAACAGCGTTAACTACACCACTATGCTGCCACTAGCTAAACAAACCTACTAATAATAAATTTAACAAGCCAATAAGTTGCGCTTAGTTTGACTAACCATTCTCTGCTTCAAAACTGGGAGATAAAGACCATTTTCATTAACATGAGTGTACAGATTTTCTTGTTTCTTGAATGAGTGTCTGTGCTCATTCACTTGCATTCAGAAACACCTTTTATCCTGGTCATAGTTTAAATGATTAAAGTTCTGAGTCATTTTATTCACTCCTTTTTAAAATAAGGAATTGCATGCAAGTAAATGTTGCACTTTGCCTGCAGCAATGCATCAGACCAGGACTGTCCATGGTCACCAGACTTTGCTTTGCCTTGGAGAAAAATTTAGTGTGATTGCAGCTTAAAAGCTTGTTAATTAGAATTGTCCTGGAGCCAGATTCGTGTGTGTGTTGTGGGGGGGGGGTTCTCAGCCATTTTCTGCTATGCGCCTGCTAGGCTTGCTACTCTTACTACACACTGTGCCAAAGTGAAGACAGTCATGCCAATTATAGAAGTTAATGGAAAATGCTTCTTGATTCTAGTGACCCCGTGCCCCTTTCGCGTGATAGTCATATGACTGCTTTTAATGTGTTCTGACCATGGAAAAGGACTTCTTTTTTTTTTTCCTTCTTTCAATTAGTTGATCTGGGTTTGAGCCACATGGCCAGTGAGGGCCTTTCTGTGCAGAGTTTGCATGTTCTCCACGTGGGTTTCTGCCAGGTGCTCTAGTTTCCCCCACAGTCCAAAGACATGCAGGTTAGGTTAACTGGTGACCTAAATTGACTGTAGGTGTGAATGGCTGTCTGTGTCAGCCCTGTGATGACCTGGCGACTTGTCCAGGGTGTACCCCGCCTTTCGTCCGTAGTCGGCTGGGATAGGCTCCAGCTTGCCTGCGACCCTGTAGAACAGGATAAAGCGGCTGGAGATAATGAGATGAGATTATATATAATGTCTGAATTTTGTTCATGAGAAACACTGCGCCAAATTCCCCTCACTGCAAGAGTTGTAATGTGTTTAATTTTTCTCAGGTTGCTCAAGTGCCTACACTGCCCTGACCTCAACCCCACCAAACACCTGGGACGAACTAGAAATGCTGACTGCACACCAGACCTCCTCCTCGTGCCTGACCTCAGTAATGTTTTTGTGGCTGAATGAAAACAAATCTCCATAGCCTCCAAAATCTAGTGGAGGACCTGCCCAGAAGAGTGGAGCTTATTATAACAACCAAGATGGACTAAATCTGGAATGAGATGTTCAACAAGCACGCATGGGTATGACGGTCAGAGGTCTAAATACGTTTGGGCATATAGCATATGCAATTATCAATCTTTTAGTAAAGCAGTGTACACATATTTTCATAGATCAAACTGACCAAAAAACATCATATTTTTCAAATTTTTTGGTAACACAGATTTTCTTCATGGAGTTTTGCATGTTCTCCCTGCGTCCATGTGGGTTTCTCTCCATTACAATGATTTCCTCACACTTCCCAAAAACATGCCCATACAGTAGGTGGATTGGTGACTATATATTTCCTCTATACACATATAGCTATGCTACAGCACCCAGGGGTTAGATGCCTTGCTCAAGGGCACTTCAGGCCAAGGCCACCCCATGCTAACCTAACCACATGTCTTTGGACTGTGGGGGAAACTACAGCACCCAGAGGAAACC
The DNA here is from genome assembly GCA_027576325.1 of Sciades assimilis. Taxonomy (NCBI): domain Eukaryota; kingdom Metazoa; phylum Chordata; class Actinopteri; order Siluriformes; family Ariidae; genus Sciades; species Sciades assimilis. The sequence continues at coordinate 38,696,715 of JAODJS010000005.1, read as the reverse complement.
CACGTAGACATACAAACTCCACACAGAAAGGCCCTCGTTGGCCACTGGGCTCAAACCCAGAACTTTCTTGCTGTGAGGCAACAGTGCTAACCACCGCACCACCATGCTGCCTCAAGGCAATGGGAATTTGAAGGGTTAACCTGGAAACAACTCAAAGTACATGAGCATAAACACACAGTTATACACGCCCTCCAAGACCACTCAAATCGAACACCAATGAATTTCACAGGTATAGGGGCTGTTTACATGAAACTGATCTCTGGAGCTGAACTGACTGTCAATGTTGAGCATGCTGTAGTAACCTTCAGTCATGTGGCTGAGATATAAAACAATATTGAAGCTCTTTCTTTAATATTCATACACACAGCATGAGTTGATCTCTTTTAAGCAACAGGATGTTAGAAAACTGCTTGCTCCAGTAAACTTCCACTGCATGCACACACTCACACAACCCAGATTCAAAGAGCATCAGAGCACAGGAACAGGAACATAAACATTTCCTTTGGCTTCAGATGCCTGATAAAGATTTAGTTCTTCCACAGGGAGTGAACAAGGGCAAGAGGGAAAGGGACAAAGAGACATTTTTGGTAGTTGAAAGCTTTAGTGAAGTTAATGCTTAATTCGCAGTATCTTTAAATAAATACGTACTGTACTTAACTTTTCCCATGCTTATGATCTGGACGGCCTTGGTGAATTGTTTCAGAAAGGCAACAATGAGATGAACGGAACATGTCCCGAAGAAAACTTTGTTTACAGTAAATACTTTATATTTAGTTGATTATTTAATGCTAACCCTGTTTTGTCTTGTAGACCATGTCTGATGGAATGAACATGTGCTACAAAGGCTCGTGGTCTAAATCTGGACCAGGTTGGTCTCGTGGAATCATGGACCAGGTTGTAGCACATGTGGAGAAATTTAGGTTTGAGTTCATGGGCCCAACAGCTACAGCTAGATCCTGGGGGGTACAACACAAAACAGATTTTTACAGGGATCTGTGTCCCCCAAGGATAACAACAAAAAGATTAATGTGTATTAATGAGGAAACTGGAAACCTGGAATGCTCTCGTGCTCTTCTGTCATGCTCCCAGAAAGAATATAAAGGCCCCGAAAACAAGAGCTTGTAAAATTTTTTTTGGATCTTTGTGACCACTGGTGTAATATAGTGTAGAGTGGTTGGGTTTGAATGAAGACATTAGCAAGGAGTGTAGTTAAAGGTAGACCACCTTTCAGATTTTTCAAGTGTAGGTCATGAAAAGAATTTTCTCTGATGTCCAATTATTTTTGTTTAGTGGACCGAAAGCTACTGAATTCGATTCACATACTTCCAATTATATTTGTATTTTTTAATAGAACAATTAATGTGCCATTTTTTCCTGCTTCACCATGACCCAATTCAAGATACTACATCATGCATCACATGGTGGGCTTTCTCCATTCGCGTAAGGTATTGTGGGATGCAAATTTGAAGCAGAAGAGAAAAATGGAGTATGTGAGTGTGCAAATGAAACGTGAAAGACCGACTACAGTAACGGAAAGCAAGAAGAAAAGATGTTATGTTGCGAAGGAAAGGAAACGCAGGACCAAACTAATAAATATTGGCGGTCAGCGGGCACCTCAGTGTGATCAACTGTTCGTTTAGCGACAGAATAAGTGTGTGTGCATGTGTTCACTGCTTCAGATGGGTTAAATGCAGAGGATGAATGTCACTGTGCTTGAAGTGTGCATGTGACAAATAAAGGTTTCTTCTTATTTCTTCTTAAATTTGTTGGTTTACTTTGGGGATTGGAAGGAAAATGATGGAAAGGTGTGTTCCAACTGTAGTAAATAATGGGAGAAAGGTGGAAGGTGGGCTTTTGTTGTAGTGGATGATGTGAGAATGGTGGAAGGTGGGCTCTGGTCGTCGTGAATGGTTGGAGAATGTTGGAAGGTAGGCTCTAGGTGTGGAGAATGGTGGAAGGTGTGCTCTGGTAATCGTGAATGATGGGATAATGGTGGAAGGTGTGCTGTAGTTGTAGTGGATGATGGGAGAATGGTGGAAGGTGGGCTCTAGTTGCAGCGAATGGTGAGAGAATAGTAGAAGGTGGCTTACAATTTTATTGAATGGTTGGACAAAGCCTGAATAGTGGGTTCCATTTAAGGTGAATAGTGGGATAATAGTGGAAAGGTGGCTGCCAGTTTTAATATACAACTATGACATTGTGAATCTGTTTCACATCAGTTATTAGAGCTAATGATGCCTCTCGTGTGAGGCATCATTATGACCTGCATAACTGAAATAGATAGTGTGTAGATGTCTCATTATCATATTATACTTCCACTTGTGCTATCACCTAATAGTGACTTGCCATGACTTAACTGAAGCTAATTACGGTTATGAGCTTCTGAGATTTGGAAACCCACCATTGCCACACTCCAGGGGACCGCGTGTCAGAGTTCCCTTGATCTCCTTGCCGTTCTTATCCACACACCAGCAAAAGCCAGTGCTGTGCCAGCACTGCTTGGGTTTGAAGTTGCCCTCCTCATCGCACTGTGGCTGATAGAAGCCTGGTTTGATGTCCTTAGCCTCGAGCTTACACTTAGACTCAAGCACGGCAGCTACAGAGAAAAGGAGGAAAGCAAATATAAACAGAGAGACCTGGGTTTGTGTTTTTGTATAAGATATTTATTTCAATATGCTATTACTTCATGCTGCTAAGAAATATCTAACTTTTATTATTAGATAGCATTTTTATTATAAAATGAATCTAAGGTTCTGATACTTGTGCATTCTGATCCAAAAGTCTGATGTCATAACCAAGAACTGTTGGCAAGTTGACAAGATATACAAGAATTCTATAAGGATACCAAATTTGAAACTGAAACATGTTTTTCTTTCCGAAGCTGGAAACAATATAAATGTTCAACAATGTCCGGAAAAAAGAACTTTTTTTTTTTGCCTCATAGTAGTAAAAGCTGATAATTTCTAAATTGTTGAATTTGCTAAATAAAAATAGACCCTGATCGTGAACTCAGATTTCTGGACCCGAGAGAGAGAGTGAAGAAACTGTTTCCTACCAGGAAGTTCAGTGGTCTTGGCCTCCTCAAGCTTGTCCACACTGAAGTCAGTGAGCAGAGGCATGCTGTTCATGGGCACCATCGCCCTCCGAGGAACCGTTCTGGGGCCTTCTGAAAAAAATTTGCTTAGTTAATGTGTTCAGAATTTACTTACTGCTCATACAAGTTTACATCTTTTTTTGTTTTATGAAAAAAAAGACCCTCTTAACAGTCAAATGGTTCTTATTATATAATTGTTTTATTAATAAGCTTGTAATCTACAGTGTTTCTGAGACAGCTTAGTGATCAGTGTGTCCGCCTCTCAATTGGGAGATCGCAAGTTCTACTTGCGGTGGGGTAATACCAAAGACCATCATAAAAATAGTACCTGCTGCCATCTGGCAAGGCACGCTACAATACAAATGTGAGTGCGGAGAACTGATGGTTACCAGAGAACTAGCCCCCACTGTAACCCTAGCTGTATAGGCGAGAAGCCAAGAGCTACAGAAGCGGAGATTGGCGCCACCCAATGTGTCTAAGGGCCTAGTTAGTACTGGGGACGGGAGACTGCCTGGGAAGACCAGGTTCTGGCACGGGAAGTACTTTGACTTTTTTTTTGATACAGCGTTTCACTTCTGCTTCATTATTTTCCTCTAGTGACATCACTCTTGACTCACTCTCCTTCCTTCTTTTACAAATCCCCCCCATATATGTCCTCTGATCACATTTAGATAATCAGTAACATACTGCTGTGGAAATTCAATCAAATGAGTGTGAAAGACATTTTAAGCACATGGGATGATCTAATGTAAGGGGGATTTTAATTTTGTTTGTGTTATCATCTGATGCATCATTGTTCTTTTTATAACAGTAAGTGTTTTGTACTGTACCATCCACAAGGCCACTTCCCTCCTTCTGGGTTGAGAAGCTGGATGACTGCAGTCTCTGAAAAAAGGGGAACACAGTTTCTTAATTACAATAAAAAAAGACAGTGTAATTTTTTTTTTAATTCTGGACTAATAGTCCAGGAAAAATCCCAAGTGCTGTGTTTCTCGTTCTGTCCCTCAGATCTCACCGTGAGTGGTACATGCTGCTTTGGGCTGTTCTCATTCAGGGCCACCATCATTGGCATGTTGGTCTTGGAGGTTGCCATCATTTTAGGAGGAACTATGGAAACATTGAGAAACAGTAAATCATGATTAAGTGCACTTGAATAATTAGAGTCAAATAAAACATCTTCCCAACTTTCCTTTTTGTTATTTATTCATGTTCCTCTCTACCTCACTACAAGATATCTTGTCTGCCTTTTACTTCAAATCTTCTTTTCATCTTTGTTTTAATACTTATTTGCATTTCAAACTGCGTAGTTTGATCCTGCTCTTTCACTTCCTCATTCTCTCATTCTTTTGTCGCTTTCTGTCCATCATACCTGTTAGCATGCGAGTGAGCTCCTTCTTCAGGTTGTCCTGACCCTGCTGCAGAGCTTGGAGATGATCCTTCTGTCCCACGACATAGTAGGCCGTGAAGGCCTGACCAGCCAGCAGGAGACATGCCAGCACGGTCAGACCGGCCACTTTCAGTGGTTTACCATTGCCGTTCCTGTCAGAGAAGAAAAAGACTAATGAGGGCCAACTTTGACATTTGACAAATATTTTTTTCTATTTTATCATTGATCACTCATTTTTATTTCATGAGTTATAGTACTTGGTCTGTCTCTTACATGTATAAAAAAAAAAAGTAAAACAAAGTCTGGAATGATCATTAGTAAAATAAATCAGTAAAAACAAACTGGCAGTTCTGTTTGAATGTATTAATATAATATTATGAATTTATCATAAACATGAACCAATATGGAAATTAATATAAAATATGCAATTGATTAAATGTTATGTAATTATGACATTTTAATTCAATAGTTGCATGACCAAAAAATGGAATATGGCACGAATGTGATTAAACTCACACCAAAAAGATTTGATTCAAACCTCTTGTGATATAGATTATTTTCTTCAGATTGCAGCAAGACTCCACAAGCAAATTAATTCACTTGGGGGAATTCCATGTAATTTTATATATCTCGTTATCTCCAGCCGCTTTATCCTGTTCTACAGGGTCGCAGGCAAGCTGGAGCCTATCCCAGCTAACTACGGGCGAAAG
>JAODJS010000005.1:38010753-38022553 GCA_027576325.1 Sciades assimilis | reverse complement strand
CGCCCATAGTCAGCTGGGATAGGCTCCAGCTTGCCTGCGACCCTGTAGAAAAGGATAAAGCGGCTCGAGATAAGATGAGATGAGATCATAAAAGTATTTCCAGGCAAGCTCTACACCACTAATGAGGGAGGTCTTATTCCAGCCAAAATCTCATTTAAAAATCATTTTGGTCTTGATTTTGGGAGTTTAACTTATCTGTAATGACAACACAATCGTCACTCGAATCATTTGCAAGAATACCAATATCTGAATATTTATGTGGAGTATTTGTTAAAAGTAAGTCTATAAGAGAGGATTTCTCTAGGCATTTAAAGTGCTACTTTGGCGAAATTTAAACAACGTAAATAAGCAAATTCTCCTGGCTCAAAGAAAAATACATCTTTGAAAATAAATTCTGTTTAAATTTTTGAGTCAGCTAAAATAGGTCACAACAAATTTGTATTTTAATATTCAGAATTTTATCGTCTACCATGTTAATTTTGCATAAGTGCACCGTGCAGAAGACAACCATGATGTCTGCTCGAGCTACAGAACAAAAATAGCGAAGTTTTGTGATGTCTTCCAGTGAAAGTGACATTTCTTTCAGTTTTTCTTCTGATTGTATGGATAATTTTGAGTGCAAATCCCTTTCAGATAGCACAGAGTTTGAAAACAGTGGTTTTAACACCATAATCCCTGACAAGGACTCAGTAGACATCTGTTAAGGATCAAAGTGCAATCACAGCACGTTTTGTCTTGGTTCAGACAACAGAATTTTGTGAAGTGTATGCTCTTCCTAAGTGTTCATCTTTACCAAGCCGTTTGTATTTTGTACTGTTGTTCTGGTTCTGACTGTTTTGTTTATTTGATTCTCCCTCTTGTCTGTGCCTCCGATACTCTGTTCGTGCCTTACCCGATTAGTGTGGCCATTTCCAGAACACCGAAAAGGTGGACACTTTGTCTTGGCTTCACTGAATTTTGCAAAAATGGAAAAATAATCCCAAACCCATAACACATAATCAGACTCCGGTACACTTATCATGAATGATGTTTATTTTTGACACTTTTGGCCTTTCCTGTACCTCTCAGTCAAGTTTTACTCCACAGTCAACACTTCTGTATGACTGATGTTTGACTGCATGATAAACTTTACAAAGCACCGCAGTGGAGATTTTATCATCTTTAGGTGATGAAACTTCACAGAAAAACGATAAAAGTGAAGAGACACCTGTGCTCTGGCTGTTGTCTTTGTGCGTGTCTGTGCTAGAATGTTACTCAGTTGTGCCTTTCCCTTTGCTGCTTACATCCACATTGCAATGACACAACATACAGTAATTCATCCTTTCTGCTTTTTGCGATGAATTGATTATCTTTTTTTTCCATTTAGGATTAAGTGAAGTTTCTCTTTTAGGCATTTTTTGCTACATAAGAACTAGGCTAACCTGGCTCTGTAGCTGGCCAAACCATCTTTGACCTGGAGTGATGTGACCTCAAGCCATATGGCTAATGTCATTATGTTCAGCCATAGAGGACTTTCAAGTGGTCATCGTATCTACGGATTTGTTTCACTGTTTACGCGGCCGTGTTGACGGGCAAGCTTTGTGTTTGACAATGACTGGCACAAGTGTACGAAAGTGATTGTAAGCCAAATTCAGGAAACATCTACAGATAAATTTATAGAAGTTCAGTCTAAAAGAATAATGACAGAGACCTGTAGTGATTTTGGATGTAATAACAGACATGAAGATAAGCCTGGTTTAATTTTTCAGCGCTTCCCAGCAAACCCAGAAAAATGGCGAGCTGCAGTTAAATGGGAATACTGGATGAAAAAAAAATGTTTAAGTGCTGTGGGAGACCTAATTTGCATACCAGCCATGTGTGTCTTACTTGTGCCTTGTGTGATTTGGAGGAAGCAAAGTGTGAATGACTTTGATCCTAGGTGTTGAGTAGCTAGAGTTGGTTGGGGTGGTGAAAACTTTTGTTGAAAATGAATGTTGAAAATGAGTGGAGACAACATGAAGAAGAAAGAAGAAACTTTTATTCAAATCACATGCACACTTCAAGCATAGTGAAATTCATCCTCTGAATTTAACCCATCTGAAGCAGTGGGCAGCCCAGAGCACCCGGGGAGCAGTCAGGGGTTCGGTACCTTGCTCAAGGGCACCTCAGCCCAAGACCGCCCCACATCAACCTAACTGCATGTCTTTGGAGTGTGGAGGAAACCCATGCAGACAGGGGGAGAACATGCAAACTCCACACAGAAAGGCCTTCGCCGGCCGCTGGGTTCGAACCCGGAACCTTTTTGCTGTGAGGCGACCATGCTAACCACTACACCACCATGGCATACACCAACATTGCCTCAAGTTGCTGGGAGAACCAATTCAGAGCTTATCTGAGCATGTGACGAAAATTTATTAATAAAACTTTTATTTTGGGAAGCAATTGATTATACACTGTGTGGATTTAAAAATAAGTGACTTTGTGATTTGGTTAATACACTCCAAATTTACAGAAATAAGTGTAATGTGTTTTAAGTGTGGCTTTCTTTCTCTCTCTTTTCTTTTTACTGAGCTTTTTGACTGTTTCATAGCTTGGCTCTGAGCAACTGAACAGAATAAGAGCGTTAGAAGAGAGACAGGATGAAAAAGAGAGAGAGGAAAAATTAAAATAGAGATGATACAGGTATTGGAAGTATTTGAGCCAGAAATGAACCAGATGAAAGACAAGAGAAATATACATGTGCAGGAAAAGATTAAAGTAGGGAAAATACATAAGAGAAGGTATAAACTTAAAAACCAATGTTGGCTCTTAACACAAATAGATGTAAACTTATTTTCTAGGAAGATAAGATTAGGTGGCAAAAAAGAATTAATATATGGGAGAAATTAATTCAGGGAGAAAACGGTTTAAATTAATTTATTATAGTACTAAGGACTAATGAAATTCAAGATCCTAAATTAGAAAAACAAGGCCAAATGTGAGGCTTACTTATTGGGAACAGTAAATTAATTGGGGATGAAGTTATTCACTGATGTCGAAGCCTATTTTATAGAGCTGACTTGCAACAAATGTCAAAGTGTTGTATAAATAAATTGATTTGGTTTAGAGGAACAGTTTTGCACATAAACCGTAAGCTTATCCAAATTTTGGTGTAATATGAGCTCTCATGAATGCCTCTCACTGCAGTGTTACCTGATCTTTGCTCAGCTTACTTCAGTGTGTGACTGGGTAAAGAAACCGGATATTTATTTGCATTTATATTATGGGAAGTAATATATTTACATTAAGATGTGAAGGTTTCAGGCATGTTTTCATATATTAAGCATTAAAAGAAGATTTAGAAGAATTAGAATTGAATAAAGTATTATAAAACATGGAAAATTGGATATTTTTTATTCTTTACATTTAGAATAGTCAAGAAGACCCAATATTGGTATTGGAATGACCCTCACCCATAACTACGTCATTGCTTGTTTACTGCAATGCATTATGGGCGATACCTGGGGTCAGCTGCACCGTATTGTTTACTTTTGCCTTTGTTCAACACTGCATTGTTCTGTCTCATCAGTTTTAACCATGCCTAAAGTGAATAGTTGTGTCTCCACAACAAAGAGAACACCTAATTTGAGCTTTTATCAGCTGTCAGTCGAAAAGAAGAAGAGAAGAAAGAAATGGATAAGTTTAATTTGTAACAAAAATCTTTGAACTGAATCAAAATGGACAAGTGTTTGTAGCTTACACTTCTCTGGTGGGAAAAAGATGTACTTAAACTGTGACCCAGCAATATTTCAATGGTCTGTGGAATGGCCTTCAGTTATAGAAGATTATAACAATCGACACTTCATCATCTAAAACTAGCAATATTCCAAAGCCTGTAAAACAAAGAAGCATTCTTTGGCCTTTGCTTCTCAACGTGTTGAAGCACTCGGCAGCCGAATGAGCCTGTCGGACTGATAAAACTCCCAAACCACGAAGGGTTCTTTTTCAGGTATGTACAATGTTCAAGTGTACCTCATTAGCAGCATTTATTAATGCATCACCATCTGGGTCACATACGTATCAACTTAATCCACTGTTTATAAAGTCTTTCACCTTGTAAAATACACCAAAAATTAAATTCAATCCGTGTTCAACAAATAAATCCAGATTAGACTTACAAAATAGTTTATTTCTTAAGATTTGACTAGATGTAGCAAACTGCTTCAAAATTAGGAATACAATTATTTAGCATACAAATTATTTATGTTGTTCCCAGTTTTTCACTGATTAGGTCTATAGAGTTTTGCTATACCTGGTCACAGGACCTGGCAGTAGGCCTAACGTGAATGTAACTTTGCCATGAACACTATAGACATTACAGCCAATTTCAGAGAGGCTACATACAATTCCTAACATTCAGATAGATTTGTTTTCTCGATAAAGTTTAGCTGGTACAATATATGTCCTCAGAAATAAGACATTCTGAGATCTGATGTTGTTGTTGTACAGTGGTGGTAGACTCGGCCTAGACTCCTACCTTCTCACCAAACTTGATTTGGATTCCGATTTTCCTGCTGTAAACCCTCAACATGTTATCCACCTCTTTAAATCACCAATTGCATTGTCTTCCACGACAGAGCACAGCAAAATCATGTAAAATTAATCTGACATCGGTCACATTGCTCAACGACCAACCCCGGCTGTCCCCCACAATGCATTGCGGTAAACAAGTGATAACATAGTTATGCCTGGAGGCTATTGTTCCACCACTATGGTTTCATTCTTAACGAAGAAGACCAGGAAACATTTCAGTGTTTCAGACTGCAACACTATATAGAGAATATCTGCCATGTTATTGATGTGCCTTTTTGTGATGTGTTGAATTTAATGTTAATTTGTGTGTTGATCAATATGTTGATTTCTTTTTAGTCAGCACCCTCATTGTAGAGTTTTATATACATAAAGTAAATGTTAGTCCACTGGAGTTTTGAAGTGTCAAAACTGCTGAGTAAAATGAAAAAAGAGCTTTTGCCTTGCATTGCTGTGCACCAGGGAAACTAGCAACTCCTCAATGCACTTATACATTATACTGATTCAGCTTTGAATTCAGTAGTATGTGATGCTTCTATAAATTAAATTACTGTGTGCTGTAACTGCTTGAGTAATTCTACAAATTACTGTGTGCTGTAACTGTAGAGTAATTCTACAAATTAAATTACTGTGTGCTGTAACTGTAGAGTAATTCTACAAATTAAATTACTGTGTGCTGTAACTGCTAGAGTAATTCTACAAATTACTATGTGCTGTAACTGTAGAGTAATTCTACACATTGAATTACTGTGTGCTGTAACTGTAGAGTAATTCTACAAATTAAATTACTGTGTGCTGTAACTGCTAGAGTAATTTTGCAAATTACTGTGTGCTGTAACTGTAGAGTAATTCTACAAATTAAATTATTGTGTGCTGTGTAACTGTCATTGCCAGTGTTTTGACATTGGAAAGGATTGCTTGCATCATTACATAATGTTTTTGAAGTATGGTTTTTGTTTTTTAATTTGATGGTGAATGAACATTCAAATTGAAGCTCCTTCGTGATCAGATGAATAATATTGTAATTTATTTTAGTTACTGCATTTAGCAATGCATATTGCAAATTCTGGAATAAAACAGTTGACAACAAAGAGCATCATAATGTGTGTGAATGTGTCTGTAACATATTTTTGAAGCACATACTATAAAAACATAGAAAATACTAGTTGGAATTAAATCCTATTAGAAAAGATCAATGATTTAAAAATGAAAATCTATGGAATATTTTTTACATATAGAGAAATAAAGTGATTGCACAAGTATCATACCAGGTACCATTTTGTTAATCTGTTACAAAGTGTATTTTAAATAATTTCTACATGTATTTATTAACTACCTGTGGCAGATTTATGACCAGTTGCAGCATTGGCAGCTCTCATTGTAGACGGTGCCAGCAGGGCATGCTTGTACAAAAATTCTCCCAGCAGCACACAGGATGAAAGATTTATTGTCAAAAGGATTTGGGTAGAGACCATCTTTCTTGGCTGCACAATACTGACGTGGAGTTGCAGAAGAAACATGAGGACCTTCAGCAGGAGGAGTAGGAGGAGCAGGAGGATCTTTTGCAGGAGGAGCAGGAGGAGCAAAAGGACCTTCAGCAGGAGGAGCAGGAGGACCTTCAGCAGGAGGAGCAGATGAGGAATTAAACTCAGGGGAATTTTCAGTATCAGTATTACTGATGATGGCACATTATAATTTATTTAATTACCATTGGTTAAGAGTTTCCTGAGCTCACTGATGAGAGGGTATTTTCCAAGTCCACAGAACTGTCCCGTAAAATCATCCAAATCAAGAGCCCACACAAAGGCCCCTCCAAACTTATTATCTTTGAGGTATGTCACCTAAAACAGAAGGAACTGGTAAGGACTCTCTATGATCTGTATAGAAATTAGGTACAGTACCAGTCAAAAGTTTGGACACAGTTTAAAATTCAATGGGATTTCTTTATTTTTATTAATTAAAAGATAGTTCATGTCACTGTCACAGTCCTGGTGGCCTGCTCCCCACCAGGACAAGGAGCTGTGTAACCTTGTTGAGATGTGACAGCTTGTTCCCACCTGGTGTCTGCCTGGGTCTGGTGCATAGGAGACCTGTAACCTGGGGTGGGGGGGCTTATGACACCAGAGAGATACTAATTAGCAGTTCCACCCAAACACCCCACCATACCTGGTTAGGCATCAGGTTAATAGCCTGATTCTGTAAAAATCTCGAAATGCTACGGAAACAGCAAGTGAAAGTCAAAGAAGTTGTCGCAAAGAAGAAAGTGATGGACAAAATCCTGTAATGACAGACCCTAATGAAAGCCGCAAGGAAGTTAGGGCCTCAAAGTGCTGGAGTCTGAGTGCCAAAAGGATAACAAAATTTGGAATCTGGAATGTGCGAACTCTATACCAAAGTGGGAAGAAGGCCCAATTGCTAAGGGAATTTGACGAGCACCAGCTAAACATCCTTAACCATTGAGATGAGGTGGACAGGCAGTGGAAAGTTATGCAACAATCGCAGGACCGTCCTCTATTCAGGTCATGAAGATCAACACTGATGTGGAGTCAGAATGGTGCTGGACAGAGAGGCCTCTAGCATGCTCATTGGATAGAAGCCAGTTAGTGATTGCATCATTACAGCACGTTTTCAGTGGAGTCATTTGAAGACAACCATCATCCAAGCATATGCTCCAACTGAAATTGCTGATGATGAGGATGAGAAAGACGGATTCTACGAACAGCTGCAAGACACCTTCAACAACATTCCCAGCCATGACTTGAAGATCCTTATAGGCGATCTAAATGCTCAAATTGACAATTGCAGGTTAGGTTTTGAAAGTGTAGTCGGACCTTATGGGACAGCGCAGAAGACAAATGACAATGGGGAATGACTCCTACTGTTCTACAACATCAACAACCTCAACATCAGCAACACTTACTTCCAACACAAGACCATCCACAAGAAAACCTGGAGATCAAAAGATGGGACAACCAACAATGAAACTGACTACATCTGTATCAGCCAACGCTGGAGGTCAGCATTACTTGAGGTCAGAACACACAGGGGCACAAATGTTGGCTCAGACCACCACCTACTGTGTGCCAAAGTGAAGCTGCGGCTGAGGAAACTCACAAGGAAGAAGAAAGTGAAACCGTATGCAACTGAAAACCTAAAGACCCTGTTGTCAGTCAACAATACCAACTAAAAGTCCAAAATAGACTCCAACAGCTGCAAGGGATGGGACCTGATCTGGAGAACAAATGGGCGCTCTTCAAGGAAGCGGTCACAAAAAGTGCTGATGAAACAATTGGGAGAAGGTAAGGATCATGGAAAGAACAGTGGATACTGGAACCTGGAAGATTATAGATGAGAGGAAGAAGGTGAAAGGTTACAGAGATGGGGCAAAAGCAGAAGAAGAAAAGGAACAAACAGACAACCACTACCGGGCACTTGACCATCAAGTAAAAAAGAGCTGCCATGCAGATAAGAGGTGTTGGTTGGAAAAAAATGTGCTGAAGCAGAGGAAGCAGCTAGCTGAAATGACACAAAGACATTGTATTGTATTGTACAGGACATAACGGGAACCAGGAGTAAGTCAAATGTTCCTATTAAGGACAAAAATGGGAAGACCCTGGTAACAACTGAAGAACAAGATCTACGTTGGATCATGCACAAAACAAATCACACTTCAAAACATCATTGAGCAATGCCTTGAACATCAAAGACCACTAGTGTTAAATTTCATTGATTTCAAAAAGGCATTCGATAGTATTCACAGGGAATCTCTCTGGAAGACTGTCCTTTCATACGCTGTCCCAAGAAGTTTTGTGAGCATTTTCAGGAGCTTCTATACCAACTCAAGATGCTGTGTTAGAACAGAAGAGGGAACAACAAACTTCATCAACATCGAAACTGGTGTGAAACAAAGATGCATCCTTTCCCTATTCCTGTTCCTATTGGCAATCAATTTTGTCCTGAAGAAGACCACAAGTGATTACATGGATGGAATACCATGGAAAGAGGAAGCAAGACTGGCACACCTTGACTTCGCTGATGGCATCGCCCTGCTGTCTGAGAATAGAGATGACCTCCAAAGCCTCACAATAAAACTTAAACAGTTCTCTGGAAAGGTTTGGTTGCGTGTGAGCACGGAGAAGACAAAAGCAATGAGGGTGGACAACAACAACAGCCAAGCCCCAGTCAGTATTAGTGTCAACAAGAGCTGCATTGAAACCGTTGACCAGTTCACCTATCTCAGCAGCAAGGTAGCCAATGATGGCGAAGTAGAGCCTGATGTCAACTGCAAAATTGGTAAAGCAGTTACAGTATTCAAATGAATGAACACCATTTGGACAGCAAACCCCATAGACTGTGACACAAAACTCCTACTCTACAACAGCATAGTTATCCCCACAGCTCTCTATGCCAGTGAGACCTGGAAGCATACAGCCTGTGTAAGCAAAAAGCTGGATGTCTTTCACCAAAGAAGCCTGAGGAAGATCCTAAAAGTGAAATGGCAGGACCATGTTACAAATGAGGAAATATTGCAGAGGGCCAGAGCATACCCTTTGAGTGAAACTGTCACTGAAAGAAGACTACGGCTCGCAGGCCACATCTTACACCTGCCAGACCACTGCCATGCAAAAACAATCATAACATGGACACCGCCAGTCAGCAAGAGAAGGAGGGGAAGGCCAAAGATCATATGGAGGAGTACTTTCCAGGAGAACCTAAAGAAAATGAACATTCCCTGGGAGAAGGCTGATGAAGCTGCCGCTGACAAATCCAAGTAACGGAAATTTGCTGCCCAATGTGCCAACAGGCACAGGTGGACCTAAGTCTAAGTAAGTCATGTTTTAAAGTAATGATGGACTATCATTTCTCTTTAAATAACTGAGTGGTTTTTGACATAATCTGGATTACTACAGTAGTGGAATATGGCTATTTACTGTATTTTTATTATTTACTATTTACTGTTTGATCTCAAACACATTAAGAAGGCAAGAAATACCACTAATTAACTTTTGACGTGGCACACCTTTTAATTGAAAAGCATTCCAGGTGACGAGCTCATGAAGCTGGTTAAGATAATGCCAATAGTGTGCAAAATGTCATCAAGGTAAATGCTGGCTACTTTGAAGAATCAAAAATATGAAACATATTCTGCTAATTTTTGACATTTTTTTGTTTGCCACATGATTCCATATATGCTTCATATGTTATTTCATAGTTTTGATGTTTTCAGTATTGTTCTACAATCAAGAAAATAATCAAAATACAGAAAAATCTGTGAATGATTAGGTGTGTCCAAACTTTTAATACTGTAGCTTCTGTTGATCTATTAAACACTCCCATTGAAATCCAATTTTGCCATGAAGGTTTTTTTTTTGCCCCTTGTGCTCTACAGTTTCTGAATAAGTTCAATGCTGTATCACACTTTTGAACATTTTATATGGTGTGGACTCACACTACAATGTCCTGGTGGAATTGTTAGATGTAAGTTGATGTATCCAAATAATACAAACACAACAAAGTGAGTTTTGCACCAAATTGAATTTGACCTTATTCTTGAAATTCTTTCCTCATTTTTGATTTCATACCTTTATGTCAAAGCTCTCCTTGGTGTCAAAGCCAACCCATTGACCCCCCTTTGTGGCATAAGGTACTTTTTGATCCTGGATCCACTGTATGCTGGTTCCTTGAAGGAAGGTGCAGATCTGATGGGAAATAACCATTCACTTCATCAGGTCTCATATAGAACAACACAGTGAAGTTTGTGTGGCTCGCATACAGTAAGCTGTGTACAAACCTCATAATAAGACCAGACACCTGCGTCTCTGGTGTAATTGCCAGGAGAAGCAGGGCCACTTGATGGAGCTCCCAGGCCACTTGCTGTAGACGACAGTTGGAACGTTCTGCCATATGTAGCAAAACCCATCCTCAGCTTCTCCACTGGAGCACCCTGATCCTTCCAGTATGTCATTGAATAGTTCTGCAAAATCAGAAACAAAATGCTGTACTATGTCTCTAACTGCCAAGCTCAGGTATGAGAGAACTTAGAGTATTAGACAGATTACAGTATTAGTTACAGATAGTTTGTCTTTACAGTATTATGATAGGTTTGCTCTCCCGTTTCCCGAGACCATTGATACAGAGGACTGTTGTGACCAGTGTAACGCTCCCAAGACCCATGATAGTCATAAGTCATCACACTAATGTAGTCCAGGTACCTGTATAATTAATTAAATAATAAAGTACCCTGTTCAGTGGCATTCTAATTTTATGTCAATTAAAAAACATCCTTTTTCATAATACAGATATAAATACTGCCTAAAACAATTAACAGCATTCCAAAAATATAAAACGAAATATTTTTATATCTTAATTATTTTAATATTTAAAAAATATTTATCTATATATTTTTTAAATATTTATTTATATACCTCATTATGAAATTATAAAATTAATTAAAATTAATTTTACTAATTTCAAGCTTAAAATTCCAAGCTGTTCTATAGGCAGGTAATTTTGTTGATTTAATGGATTTATTTCTAGAAATATTTCTATCCTCATTTCATACTGAGTTTGATGCAACTTGATTTCTTTGAGCTTATCTAAAACAGCCTACTTGGCAATCTCAGCAATTTCATATCCAGCATCTATAGCTGATTTCCCAGCAGGCACTGCAGCTGTGACCATAAGTCGGGGACGTCCTGTAGCACTGCTTTCATCCTCATAGGCTTGTCGAAGCTCCTACAGGCAAAAACACACATTTATCAAAACTCGATCACAGCATTTCACATTTTGTAGAAAATGATGTAAAAAAGACCCAGTGGGTAAGTAATCTAGACAATTATACACACATCATATGACCATCTAGTAGGCAAGCACCACACCCATGCTTAGGTTAAGTTAATAAAAGTAAGAGAAAAAATAACGAATTAAGTTAATTATAGAAACAAATTAGTTATGATTATATTCAGCTCTTTATATGAAGACATACAGTGGCATGCAAAAGTTTGGGCACCCTTACTGAAAATGTCTGTTACTGTGAATAGTTAAGTAAGCAGAAGATGACCTGATCACCAAAAGGCATAAGGGTAAAGACGACAAATTTCTTTTCAGCGTTTTCTGCAAGATTTATGTATTACCATGCGAAACACCATGCGAATGTTTGGGCACCCCAATACATTCCATATGGAAAAGATGTAGATAAATCTTATAAAATTTGCATATCCTTTGTCTGAAACTTGTATGTAAAGCATACAAC
>JAODJS010000005.1:37954306-37965590 GCA_027576325.1 Sciades assimilis | reverse complement strand
TTTTGCGACATTACAGGGCCTGAATTTGGGCACGGGATTGCGGGTATTGCGCATTTTTTTTAACTTCCGCACCTTTAACGATTCTAATGCGAGAGATTCCCACACACATTACTGCATTGCCTGACAACATCAAGACTACTTTCTGTTCTCAAGGTCTGACTGATCCACCTCTCCCCCATAGCCTACTCAGAAAAAAAAACAGCAGACACAGACAGTTCACACGCGCACACACAGATACAGTGCGTGCGCTCTTCCTCTCTCGGACTTTCGCTGTAAAACAAACATGGACCACAGGCTAAAATGCACAAGTGCAGAAGTTTCCCCTGCTAAGAGGAAAAGTAAGAAAAAGTATTGACAAGGAAAAGCAAAGGACACTGATGATGTCAAAAGAGATGACCGCTAGGAGAAAGAGTAGGAAAGACTACATACAGTATGTGCAAGAATCCTGCACTCAGCAAAGATGAATTGTTCAGTGTTGAGAACAATTTGATTTTTTTTTTTAATTAAAGATGACATATGACACAGGAGACAGGGCTATATGGTAGAAGAGAATCCTGAAAAGTCAACAAAGACTGTTGTCATGTTAATATTCTATATGTGGACTGAAATAAAGTTTGTAAATTCATTTTAAATGGACATGGTCATTTTTACTTCAATATTTGCTTTCAGGAGATGCTTCAAATCTATCAATATACATAAAATCTGTTCAGTTTTTGGGGCCCTGCGGGCCCCAGGACCTGGGGTGCATAGCCCCCCCAGACCCCCTGGTAAAATTGTTTCCTTGGATTTTGCCATTTCTATTTCACAGCCCTGAGTTTTATGGAGTTTTGTGGAAATCACTAAATGCATATGAGCTGTCTTGGGAATGTGCTTTGCATTTTACAAGTGATCAATATATGCACATGAGTATGAAGAAAATAAGCATTTCAGAAATATTTGAAAATCCAAAATGCTGCTGCTTCAGGTTTACATCCCTTCTCGCACCCTGCCATCCTCCTCTGTTGGCCTACCAACTGTTTCAATATCCCATCTCAATACTATGGGTGTTGGTGCTTTCAGCTGCACTGCTCCCAAACTTGGAAACTCTCTTCCTCATACATCCATCAGCTTGACTCCATTTAAATCCCACCTAAAACTTATTTGTTTCAGTTGCCATTCTCAGATATTATTTTTAATTTTTGCTTTGATTTTTGCTTTGTGAGGTGACCTTGAGTATCTTGAAAGGTGTCCACAAACAAACAAAAAAGCTCCCATACTCTGATATTCAGAGCACTCACTTCATTGTTGAAGTAGAGTTCTCAGAAACTGGATGGGAGCGTACTGTCCCAGCATCCTAGCTCTTACTTGATAACCAGTTTTCATGCAAGTTTGTGTCCACAGAAAGATGAAATGACAACCAAATACCTCACAGCCAACAGGACAGATCAGCCCTGCTTTTCTCACAGTTTCATTCCTATGGTGCAGGGCCCAAGAACATGTCAATGCCAAATCAATGTTGTGGCCGTGGGGTCATGGCCGAGCATCAGTTGGAGGGCGGGGTCAGGGAAGGTGAGTGGCCAAGTCGTTACAACTGTAGTCAATTGATGTGTGTGTATGCACATATGTGTCCTAGAGTGCCCGAGTTAGAAGCTGAAAAGCGAGTAATAAACGTGTGTCTGAACATTAGCTCCCACCTGCTTCTGTACTCCAACCACATCAGGGAAACTATTACAGTGGTGCCAAAACCCAGGAGTACAGAAGGGAGCCCGCTCATGGAGTCCTCATCATTCAAGGATCTCATTCCTGCCCTCGCTACCACTTAGCAAAACCAGCATCAAGCACTGATTGCCTTCCGGAAGGAGCAAGAACAATGTTTCAAGGCCTTGATGCTGGCCCAGCAAGAAGATCGCCAGGCATTCCGGCACCTGCTTGTGTCAGCGGGGTCTTCGACCACCACTGCAGCGGACCCTCCCCACCTCACCCTAATGAAGATGGGTCTGCGCAATGATCCGGAAGCCTTCCTCGCACTCTTCAAGCAAGCAGCTGAAGCATGGGGGTAACTGGTCAAGCAGTGAGCAGCACGCCTATTTTCGATGCTGATTGGCGAGGCGCAGCTCGCTGTGCTCCACCTCCTTGCCAACAGCTGGCTCATATATGCAGACTTAAAGTGAGCCATTCTACAGCATGTTGCCCATTCCCTGGAAAAACAGTGTCAGCACTTCTGGGTGCTGAAATTGGAAGAGGTCAGCCAGCCATTCACGTTCAGCCAACAGCTCCGGGACGCCTGCTGGCAGTGGCTGAGGGCAGATGACCATGACGCCGAGGGAATCACTGACCTAGTGACACTGGAACAGTTCATCACACCACTTCTGGAACGAATGGTGGAGTGGGTCCAGTGTCATCACCCGGTGTCACTGGAACAAACCATTGAACTGGCAGAGGACCACCTGGCAGCGGTTCCGATGGCAGGAGGACATGTCACCTCTTCTCCTCTTTTCTCTCTCTCTCTCTTTCTGCTTCCTGTCCCTGCCCTGTTCCTCCACTGTGGAGGTGGGGGTCGGCTCCTCTCCCCAGCTAGCCTGATGCAACCATGGTGTCTTCCTGTTTTCCCCTTCCATGTCTGTCTTCTTCTGGCTGTAACCAGGCCTGAGTCCACCAAAACCTGGTGCAAGGTGAGGCATTGGGGAGAGCACAAGTGGTGAAGGTACTGTGTGTGCACAGGAATGTTCACAACTACCCATTAGTGTCCATCCACATTCTATTTCGGGGAGAGAAACATAAAATAAAGGCAGCGGTTACTCCTTGTCTCACCCACTTGCTAATTTTGGGGACTGATTGGCCAGGGTTAAAAGAACTGATGGAACACATAGTAAGAGGTGGGTCCTGCATTAATATGTCACGGGAAGATCCCGGTGTGGCATTTGCTGGGGAAGCTGTCACAGACCCGTGTACGTCAGCTCTGCATCAGGGCTATACAAGGAGTGAGGAGCAGCCTGCCCCTCCTCCCACTTTTGGGGAATCCCTTGAGGATTTCTCATTAGAGCAGTCACAAAATGAGACTCTGCATCATGCAATTGACCAAGTGAGAGTAATCAATGGTCAAACGCTCCAGCCAAGCACAACACCAGCCTTCCCCTATTTCACTATTATGAAGGATAGGTTGTACCGAGTGATGCAGGACACTCAAACCAGTGAACAAATAACCTAGTTGTTGATCTCAAAGAGCTGTAGGGAACTCGTATTCCATACAGCTCACTTTAACCCCATAGCCAGACACTTAGGGTAAGATAAAACACTAGCCCAAATAATGGCCCAGTTCTATTGGCCAGGGATTCGCGGGCATGTCCATCAGTAGTGTGCAGCATGCCCCAAATGCCAATTAGTAAATCCCGCAGCCACTCCAAAAGCACCTTTCTGCCCTCTCCCTCTAATCAAGACCCCTTTTGAAAGAATTGGGATGGATCTCATCAGGCCATTAGATTGCTCAGCACGAGGATATCGCTTCATTTTAGTTCTGGTGGACTATGCAACACTATATCCAAAAGCAGTGCCTCTCTGCAATATCTCAGGACACAGTATTGTGGAAGCGCTCTTCCGTGTTATCTCCTAGGTTGGGATTCTGAAAGAAATCCTGACAGACCAAGGCACTACATTTATGTCACACACACTGCATGAACTGTATGGGTTATTGGGAAGTAAGTCTATCTGCACCAGTGTCTCACCCACAAATGGATGGCTTAGTGGAACAGTTTAATCAAATCCTCAAAAACTTAATTTGGAAATTTTTTAAGTGAGAATGCACATAATTAGGATAAATGGCTCGAGACCCTGCTATTTGCAGTTTGAGAGGTCCCGCAAGCCTCCACATGTTTTTCACCTTTCGTGTTATTATATGGGCATAAGCTGCATGGCATTTTGGACGTGCTATGAGAGAATTGTGAAGATGGACCTTGACCTAGCAAGAGCAAAATTCAATATGTTCTTGATCTGCATGAAAAACTCCACACACTCACTCACTTAACCCAGGAGAATTTGCGGCAGGCACAAGAACATCAAGTCCGACTGTATGACAAGGGCATGCACCTTAGAGACTTCACACCGGGAGATAAAGTGCTCGTATTATTGCCCATGTCAAGCTCCAAATTAATCACCAAGTGGCAAGGGCCCTTCGAGGTCACGTGGCAAATCAGGGACATCGACTATGAGGTGAGGTGAACAGATAGGGGTGGGGCATTGCAAATTTACCACCTCAACCTGTTAAAACTTTGAAACGAGAGGGTCCCAATGGCATTGGTGTCGGCAGTCCCCAAAAAGGCGGAGCTAGGGCCAGAGGTACAAAAGAAAAAAAAAAAAAAACACTTCAAGCCACTCCAGTCCCTTGTGGAGACCACCTCTCACCGGCCCAACTCACAGAGGTAGCCAAGTTGCGGAAGCAATTTTTTTGACATGTTCTCTCCCCTGCCCAGCCACACTCACCTCATAGAACACCACATTGAGATGCCCCCAGGGGTGGTGGTGCATAGCCGCCCATACCACTTGCCCAAACACAAAAAAAGGTGGTCAAGGATGAACTCAAAGCCATGCTCAAAATGGGCATAATCAAGGAGTCCCACAGTGACTGGAGCAGCCCAGTAGTCCTGGTTCCCAAGACCGACAAGGTTGGTCCAGTTCTGTGTGGACTATAGAAAGGTCAACACGGTGTCTAAATTTGAAGCATACCCAGTGTCTCACATTGATGAGTTGCTTAATTAATTAGGAGCCACTCACTTTTATTTGACACTGGATCTAATGAAGGGATATTGGCAGATCCCCTTGACTCCTCTATCTTGAGAAAAAACAGCCTTTTCCACATCATTTGGATTACAACAATTTGTCATGCTTCCTTTTGGGTTATTTGGGGCTCCCATGATGTTCCAGCAGCTCATGGACAAGATCCTCTGCCCTCATGCCACCTACACAGCCATGTACCTCGAAGACATCATTATCTATAGCAATGATTGGCCAAGGCAACTGGGACACCTTAGGGCCGTCCTAAAGTTGCTGAGGCATGCAGGTCTCACAGCTAACCTGAAAAAGTGTGCAATTGGGCAAGTGTAAGTACAGTGTCTGGGTTTCCACTTGGGTCATAGGCAGGTGCATCCCCAAATTAACAAGACTGCAGTGATTGCAGCCTGCCTGAGGCCCAAGACCAAAAAGGGAGTGAGATAATTCCTGGGGCTGGCTGGCTACTATCGTAGGTTCATACCTAATCCATTACCTAATTATTTGGATGTCACAGGATAACTGATCTCACTAAAAAGGGAGTATAAGATCTGGTCCAGTGGATGGAGCAATGCTAAAAGGCTTTCTCTAAGGTAAAAGCTGCACTGTGTGGGGGGCCACTTTTACACTCCCTCGACTTCTCTCTCCCTCTTTGTTTTACAGACAGATGCATCGGACAGGGGGCTGGGGGCCATTCTGTCCCAGAAGGTGGAGGGCGAGGAACGACCCGTGCTGTACATCAGCTGCAAGCTCTCGATGCATGAAAGCAAGTACAGCACTATCGAGAAGGAGTGTCTGGCCATCAAGTGGGCAGTCCTCACCCTCCAATACTACCTGTTGGGATGCCCTTTCACCCTCTGCTTGGACCACGTGCCCCTCCAGTGGCTCCACCGCATGAAGGATGTCAACACGTGGATCACCTGTTGGTATCGCTCCCTTCAGCTGTTTAAATTCGAGGTGGTCCACAGGCTGGGGGGCACAGATGGTGCTGGCAGACTTCCTATCCTGTCGGGGGGGAGTCTGCTGCAGGCTGGACAGCTCCCTGGCCTGAGTCAGGCAGTGGCTGAGCATCAGTTTGTGAATGGAGGGCAGGGTCAGGAAAGGTGAGTGGCCAAGTCATTACATCTGTTCTCAATTGATGTGTGTATGCACATACATGTCCTAGAGTGCCCAAGTGAGAAGCTGAAAAGCTAGTAATAAACATGTGTCTGAACATTAGCTCCTGCCTGCCATGCTTCTGTACTCCACCCACATCAGGGAAACTATCACAAATGTCCTTATATGTCTTCATCAGATTAGTGACTGTAGCAGCAGGGGCATGGTCAAAACTCAAGACAGTGAAGGGAACTGCCAATGTGGAGTCTTCACCCTTTAAGGAGTTCATCCATGCCCTCACCACCACCCAACAGAACCAGCACCAGGCACTGGTTGTTTTGCACAATGAGCAGGAGCAGCTCTTTGAAGCCTTGCTAAAGGCCCAGCAGGAGAATTGCCAGGTGTTCTAGAACACTTGGCAATTCTGTTGTTGACAGCAGGCATCTCAGCTGCTGTGTCCCTTGGGCTTCCCCAACATTTTTCTGACAAAGATGGAGCCTCATGCTGACCTGGAGGCCTTCCTGGCACTCTTTGAGCAAGCTGCAAAGGTGTGGGGGTGACCGGTCAAGCAGCAAGTGGTTCACCTACTGCTGCTCCTAACCAGAAAGGCCCAGCTCACCACTCAACAACTACCCACCAACAACAGGCTGGAGTATGTGGACTTAATGCGAGCCATCTTGCAATGCCTCAGTCACACCCCTGAGCTACACTGTCAGCACTTCCACACACTGACCTTGGAGGAGGTCAGTTGGCATTGCATTCAGCCAGAAGCTCCAGGACAACTGCCAGCAGTGGTTGAGGGTGGAAGACTGTGACACCAAGGGGATCATCAATGCAGTCACACCATCTATCACCTACCCAGATGATGCCTATCTAGACGGCATCATTAGATATAGCAACGATTGGCCACAGCATGTAAACCACTTCAATGCTGTTGTTGAGGTGTGCAGGGCTCATGGCTAACCCAAAGAAGTGTGCAATTGGGTGGGTGGACGCATTGTATCTGGGCTTCTGCTTGGGTCATGGGCAGGCGCATCCCCAAATTAACAAGACTGCAGCCATTGCGACCTGCTTGAGGCCCAAGACTGAAAATGGGGTGAGACAGTTCCTGGGCCTGGTTGGCTATTATCATAGGTTTGTGCCTAACTATTCGGACATCACCAGCCCCCCGACTGATCTCACTAAAAAAGGAGTGCTAGATCCGGGCCAGTGGACAGAGCAGTGCCGATGGGCCTTCACCCAGGTAAAGGCTGCATTGTGTGGTGGGCCATTGTTAGACTCCCCTGACTTCTTTCTCCCCTTTGTTTTGCAGACTGATATGTCATACAGAGTGCTGGGGGCTGGTTTATCCCAGATGGTGAAGGAGGAGGAGCACCTGGTGCTGTACATCAGCCATAAGCTCTTGGTATGAGAGACTAAGTGACTAAGTACAGCACCATTGTAAAGGAATGTCTGGCCATCAAGTGGGCAGTCCTCACCATCTGGTATTACTTGTTGGGATGCCCTTTGACCATCTGTTTGGCTCATGCCCCACTGCAGTAGCTCCACCACTTAAAGGATGCCAACTTGCAGATCACTTGTTGGTATCAAGCTCTGGAGCCCTTTAAGCTTGAGGTGGTCCACAGGCCAGTGGCGCAGATGGTGGTGGCAGACTATCTTTCCAGTTGGGGGGGTCAACTACAGGTCGAATAGCTCCCTGACCTCAGGTAGGTGGTGGGAGTATGTGGCAGCGGGGGAGTGATCAAGTACCAGTTTGTGAATTGAGAGTGAGGCCAGGGAAGGTGAGAGGCAAAAGGATCACACCTGTGTCTAATTAATGGTGTGTGTGTGTGTGTGTGTGTGTGTGTGTGTGTGTGTGTGTGTGTGTGTGTGTGTGTGACACTCTAAACAGCTAAAAAGCAGATATAAAGTTGATTAAAAAAAATGACCCTGAATGAAAACCTGCCTGTCCCCACTCACTATACTCGGGGACTGTCACAGTGACAAAATCAAAACTGTTGACACAATCCTGCCAGAATCTTGTTTCACTACAGCTATAGGAGAAAGACAGACCTACCTAATAATCCCAGCCATTTAACATCTCTGGTAACTCATTGTCATAGGCTTTACTGACCTGCCTGATTTCAAAGCATGATCACAATTCTACTTGTGATAGACAGTTTTTTCAAGGTTTCTCTGCCTGACCCCTCTTCCATCCCTACCTATAGCGTTTATGATAGCAAAATTATTATTTCAGAAGTATTCAAACACTAGAAAAGGCAAATAGAAAGTGTAAATCAGGAGACTGTCAGGTTCTTATGGACTTTCTGTGCAAACCATCCAGGAAATTGGTCACACTTCTTCGTTCAAGTAGCTGCAAAATTCACTCACCACTCAACTCACACTCTACTCAGAATCCTCAATTTCCAGGTCAATTGATAAGCTCCAATCAAGTCAAGTCAAGTTCATTTGTACAGTACTTTTAACAACCGACATTGTCACAAAGCAGCTTTACAGAAAATTAAAGACTTTAAACAATGAGCTAATTTTATCCCTAATTTATCCCCAGCCTGTAAATGGTCACTGGATTTTCAGTGTTGATATATTATTTTTGTGACCATACTCAGCCTGCATGCTCATCGGTCTGTTTTTCATCTTGTTTCTTTCTAGTTTGCTGGTCTTTGGATTTGCCAAGTATACCACTGTTTGATCAACAGTATCCCCAACCCTTTGTTTGATTATTTACTGTAGCCTCAGATTTTTGTTTTTATTGCCTTTATTTTACATAAAATAAGCCCTTTCTTGCATCCCTTTACTTGTCATGCATTATTAATAAACAAGTATTGCTCAGTACAGCTCTGATCACTAGGGAAGTCTAATGAAAACCTCTTTTGGATGGTATTGCTTAAGTTCTTACCTTCTGTTGTGAAATGGGGCGACTCCTCTGTGAATGCTTCTCCCACTCCCATCTGTGTCTGAGCAGCCAGACTGAACTTGTACCGAGTGTAGCGGTCAAAGCGGCGCAATGAGAATTGTGTAGTGTTGGGGGGGAGTTCTTCCACCAGCATCCGCTCTCCTGCTGAGGCATTCACTACACAGGAAATCAAATCACAGGTAAAACAGCTGATCCAGAGCAGAGGCAGAGAAAAGGTAGACTAAATTGATACCTCTTATTTTTAGCTATTCCTTTTTACTGTTAATTATGCAGAGATACGCTTACATGTCTGGTATTTGAGGATGTACCCAGTCAGGATGCCATTGGGTTCTGCAGGTTCCTCCCAGTCCAGATAGATGGTGTCATAATGCCTGTGCATGATCCTGAAGGATCTGGGTATCGTTGGCACTGCAGATGAGAAATAATAGCCAAAAATGACAGTGTATTAGTAATTTGTGTCAGTAAATGGCATATTATTTGCAATACAAGTTATTATCAGACTGCAATTTTTCCTGGAACCTCTCACTGAGCAAATGCAAAGGAATCCAGTTATCCAGAGTTCATAAAAACAGATACATATGTAACTAGCATTTTATTTCAACATCCTAATTTCCAGGGGTGGTGAAAATCACCTGGATAACATATGCCAACAGTGTCAAATAGAACAGGATTCAGCTTAAGATGCCGCCACTTCCACCCCAAGGAAGGGCAGTATTAAACTTAAGAAGTATTTGCTGGCCTGATAAGTGGCAGTTGGCTTAATGTTTCTGAGAGGTCAAGCTTATCATTTGGGAACTCTACTGGTGTGTGGGAAGCAGACAACTTCCACAGCACACCATGCCCAGTTAAAAATATCAATAAATATTTTTATACAAAAATCACTGCTTGGTTCCAAGCCATCAAAACCTTTGCCAACTCATACAGTCCTCTACACATCATGACATGCCATCAGTAAATATTATTTATACAGTGAATAACATCACTTTCATTTTTCTATTATTATTATTATTATTATTATTATTGATTTTCAGGAAAAGTAATTACAGGAACAGGAAATTAAGTATCATATTATGTATTACTTGATTAACTGAATTAAGAAGTTTTCAGTACCTCCCTCAAGGGTTTGAAACTCAATTGTGTTGCTTGGTGGACCCTCATAGCGGTTATTGGCCACTACTATGTACATCTTGTAGTTGCTGTAGGGGATGAGTCCAGTTAAGGTGCCAGAAAGCCGCGGCCCATTTGCTTTAAAGCTCTTGGATTTGATCCTTGTGGTGACACTGTGATGGGGCAGGCGGCTGCTCTCTCGCCAGTAATACACCTGAGTAACACAAACAACAATGCAAAGAATCTGAGAATACCATCATTGTAGTTATATGTATGTTTAGCAGTTTAAATCTCATTAATGTTGTATATGCTATGCAATTTGATTAAGGTTATAGAAGCAAATCACAGGTCAATTTGACTAGTACTTTACATTTTAGTTCTGTGTCACTGATTGAAATACTGAAAGTGATCAGTCAGATTTAAGAGAAAATATTATGTACAGTTTAAATGAAATATTAAGCTTCTCATCAAACATATAATTAAATTAAAAAAAAAACTGAAAAATGCTGCTTAACTGGTGAGGGAAGCCACAGTGAGGCCAATAGTCAACTGCTTCACACCAGAAGCTGCACCATTTCAAGATTTCTGCATAATTGGGGACTGTATGTAAAATTTCTAGAAAACAACCAATGATCCAGAAGAGCCATATTTGAGAATGACCCAGTGAACATGGTGGTAGGGTTGGTGTAATGAGACCAAGTTCAAGGTAATGCATTTGGAAAAGTGCTATATGTGGTGCAAACCTAAAGCCGGTCATATCTTAATTGACACCATTACTAAAGTGAACTATGGTAGTAGCAGCATCTTGCACTGGAGATGCTATTCATCCTCAGAATCTGGGCTTTGTGTCAAAATTGAAGGGAGAATGGACGGATAGATATTAGAAAAGAACCTGCTTCAGTCTATTTTTAAAAAAATAATAAACTAAAGCTTGGGAGAAACTTAATTTCCACTTTCAGTAGGACAGTGGTCCCCAAAGACAAGATAAAAGCAGTGCAGCAATGGTTAAAAACACAAAGGTCAAAGTCCAGACCTGAATCTGACTGAGAATCTGTGGCACTGTTTGAAAATCGCAAACAAACAACATCCAACCAACTTGTACAACCGAGAGCAAATCTGATAGAAAGAATGGGTGAAAATCTCTCCCAGTTTGCACAGCTGGTAGGATTTTACCCTACTAAACTTCTACTGGTTCTACAAAGTACTAATCTAAAGGGGTTGAATACTTATGTGAGTGGCATTTTTCAGTTTTCACTTTAAGATCTGCTGACAAATAATGAATCCTGACTTTCAAAATTTACTTTACGACATACTGGTTTACAAAAAAAAAGTACAACCCTGATTCCAAAAAAGTTGGGACAAAGTGCAAATTGTAAATAAAAACGGAATGCAATGATGTGGAAGTTTCAAAATTCCATATTTTATTCA
>JAODJS010000005.1:35842325-35852418 GCA_027576325.1 Sciades assimilis | reverse complement strand
CCTCACAATAACTTGCATACAATTGTTTGAACTGATCTTGGAATTTGCAGTTGTTTAGAAATGGCTCCAAGAGACATCCCGGAGTTGTGTACATCTGCGATCCTCTTTCCAATTGTATTGTGGGTTGGTCAAGCCAATGAATGCTGTAAACAAACCCTTTTTATGAAAGCACAGAGAAGCTACCAGCTGTGGTCAATCATGATCACTAACAGGAAGTTAAGGGACCTCGGCCTTGGCAAGATAAAAGACATTTTGAAAGTTTCAGCACCTCTGAATTAATAATCTAAGTGAGCATATGTAAATTTTTGACCCTGTTTTGATTTCAGAAAACCCAAAGAAAATTAAAACTTGTGCACCGAATTCTATTGTTTTTTTCACTAAAGATGTATGCTGTACAATCATTCTTCCACAGAAAAAGAACAGTTCAAAGAAATTACTGAAAGCCTAAATATTGCCATGACATTCATATCCAAGATGACATAATATAATGAATATAATGGAGTTCTTAAATTCAGCTTACCAAATTTTGCTGGGTGCCATTGCAATCATTTTCATCCTGTTTGTCATTCTTTAAGTCAAAGATTAAAGAGATGTTGAGTTCTTTTGCAAAATTTAGGAGTTGTTCAAGGGATGGCACTTTCTGTTTTAAAGAATGATTCTTGTCTTCCTCCGAAAGGAAAGGCACTGACCAAAAAGGGTTTTTCTGCATGAACAACAAAACATTCACTTTCTCAAAAGAAAATTTTCAAATTCTTATTTGAGTGTAATAAACTATGAAAAAATTCCCTATTTTACCTCGACAAACCATTTGCCTGCATTTAAATTCTTTAGCTCATCCCAAGTGAAGTCACTGCTCTTGTTGTATGTTCGATTTGGAAACTCGTCCCCATCAGTTGTCCTCTGCAGAAATTTTGTACCCGTGTCATGCATTAGAAAAGGAACTTTGTCCTTGCTGAAGAGAGAGGATGATAACATTAGAAAGTAGAGCCAAGACAAAGAATAGCAAATATGCCACTTGGATTCAATGTACCTCAGCTGCACGTCTGTCTCAAAGGCTGTCACATTGCAGGCCACACTTTTATCGAATGACATGATAGTGTTCTCTGGAGCCAGCTGAACATGGTACAGTAAAGAATTTCAAAGACATGCTTTACGATACATATTATATTTAAAATTCATATTAATATCTAATCTTTGTCACTACATTATTCTTTTATACCTACTACTAGATCAACTACTCCAAAGGACTCAGTCATGTAAACTAAGACTCTCTCTCTCTCTCTCTCTCTCTGATTTGAAGAACATTCCCACATTAGACAGCAAACTCGTAAAATAACTACTTCGATTTACCAGTATACATTCTGGGAATCATGCCAAAGATGAAGCAACCACAAATTATTCAGTTTGTAACATGCTTCAAGTTGACATTGGTTTCGAAAACGTTGTCATCCAAAAACAACTTTCATGAGAATACATCCTGTTACAGCTGAGCAAATGTAAAATAATGCAAGGTTACTGTTATCTGTACTAATAATTCCAACAGCATATTAATCATAACCTTTCAGAGAAACCGTGCTTACCATTGGTGCACCCCGGTGGCCCACAAGTCTGGGTTTTGGCGGAAGTCTGTCAGTAAGACATGGACTATGAATCAAGAGAGGACTGAGGAAAACCATGACCAATACCACCATGAACACTCCCATTATGAAGATCTTTAAAACTGTGCCAACATAAAGACAACCAACATGCAGAGTGTTCAGTGCTTCTATGAATAACTATTTACACTGAGATGAAAAAGAATATACTTGAGATTTCATGACTTATACATCACACACACACACACATGTAGGCAATATAACAAATGCCTCCAAGAAATTGAGATACTTTTATGATACATTTTCAGCAGTGTTTAAAAACAGTAATACTCCACTAACTTTTATCTAATGTCTACAAAAATGTACTGTATTTTATTATTTAGATTTTTTATATATTATTTTTAACATTTAAAAATAAGATTCATTTATAAACATAAATGAGAGAAATAAAAACAAAGGAGAATAAAAATCGACAAAAATTAACATTTGGAAATTTTAAAGCTTAGAAATTCACAAAAAAAAAAAATTTATACGGACAGAAAAAAAAATCCATACAAGGTATATTCGAGTGTTCACTTGTTCATATTTGTACCTGTATACCATGTCTAGATTTTATCCTAAAAGAAAAACAATGTCCCTGGGTGCTGCCATCTTACTCTTGCAGAGGTTCAGAAATCGCATTATACGAGTACAAATTACTCAAGTGAATCCAAGATTGTGACATCACTTGTCACATGACTTTCCGAAGCTGAGAAAATATAATGAATACATCGCTTCTAAATTGTTGTAAACAACCCCAAAGATGTTCAAGTGTTTGGGTGTAAAAACAAGTCGGATCATTGAAGCAGGGAAAACACACAAATGCACACACTGAGCAGACTCATACCCAGTCTTTGGGAACCTTTTGCTGCCTATAAACTATCACCGGCTACTCAGTGTTTCCCCTCCAGAAAATTAAATTTTTTCTTGTATTTTTATGTGACATGACGGCATGGTGGTGTAGTGGTTTGCACAGCAAGAAGGGTCCAGGTTTGAACCTCACGGCTGACAGGGGCCTTTCTGTGCATGTTCTCCCCGTGTCTGCGTGGGTTTCCTCCGGGTGCTCCGGTTTCCCCCACAGTTCAAAGACACACAGTTAGGTTAATATGGGGCAGCCTTGGGCTGAAGTGCCCTTGAGCACGGCACCGGACCCCAAACTGCTCCCCAGGTGCTGTAGCTTAGATGCCCACTGCTCTGGGTATGTGTATGTGCTCATTGTTCACTTGTGTGTGTTCATGCATGTGTGTGTCCACTGCTTCAGATGGGTTAAATGCAGAGGATGAATTTCACTGTGCCTGAGTGTGCATGTGACAAATAAAGGCTTCTTCTTCTTCCATTTTTTTCTCTGAGAAAAGCGATCTTTTTAGATGGCGAGAATTGTGTTGCAATGACAACCACCATTGTTTACTAGTTTCCAGAGGTGGACAAAATACCCAACTTCAGTACTTAAGTCAAAGTACAGATCCCACTGGTCAAAATGTTATTCCAATACAAGTGAAAGTTGTACATTCAAATTTTTACTTAAGTTAAAGTACCGAAGTACTTGCTGTTAAAATACTTAAGTATTAGAAGTGCATTTTCGATCAATGCATTGTTGTATTATTGACACAACACTTACAAAACCTAATGCCTCGGAAGCAAGTTATTATATTTACTGGATTTACAAAATGAACGCATGCTGTGCATCATGGTGGTTTAGCGTTACGCTAGCTAGTCAGTGAAGCTCCACCAGACATGCTAGCAAACTCTTTTCAAACTTGAAATCATATTGGGTAGCTAATGCTACTAGAAATGCAAGAGTTCTATGTTCTGTTTATTTGGCAAGATTATGTCGAAAAATTTCTGAAAGGACTTCAGATAAGTTAGTTATTCATGTAAGCGTAACTCCGTTTTTACATGCTAACTAACAGTGTTCAAATTAACTAGCTATGTGTTAACGTTAGCCGTGGACAAGGCTACAGCAACTTGGCAGGCAAATCCATAGAAAGTCATTTGACTAACCAGACTGCACAGCTATCACAATGTTATCGCTAGCTCTAAAAGCACAGACAACTTCATTGCAAGCTTTCTCTTGGAATAAAACATTTACAGACCTCAATATGCTTCCGCAGGTTGGACGGCAAGTTTTTGTCGGCCGTGATGTGGTTCGTTTCTGTCAAACAAAGCAAACATTTAAAACGAAATGAATCTTTAATCATTTCAGAAAACTGAAACATGGGTTCTAGGTATAGCCATGAGTGCGTGCATTCCCCAGAAGAACCGCCTCCTTCCATTCTGCCATCAACTGATCATGTTAAATAATGCTGCTGAGAAATAATTGAACTTGATTTTATACTGTCTATGGATGTAACGTGACCTTAGTGATTACTGCCAGGCTGTCTCAGTGTCACCAGCAAAAAAAAAAAAAAGCATGAAAAGAAAAGAAAAAATATCCACTTTCAAAGCTACGAATGAGTAACAAGGACCTTGATGGTAATGTAGTGGAGTAAAAAGTACAGTATTTGTCTTTCAAATGTAGTGAAGTTAAAGTCATAAGTTTCCCAAAAAAATAATATTCAAGTAAAGTATAGATACTCAAAAAGTGTACTCAAGTACAGTACTCAAGTAAATGTACTTCGTTACTGTCCACTTCCGGTTTTCTGAAATAAGCAGCTCGAAAGAAACTGACTGGATTGTCTTATTTCAGATTTTTATGGGTTAGTAGGCACATCAGAGACCCAAATGTATGTACACAACAGGGGTGAAAGTAAGTTTTATTTCTTGCCCGTACTATTATTTTGAGTCATAGTGCCCGCGCTATGCATGTGCCCAAAAATACACCTAATTATTTATTATTGTCTACTTATCAAGCATTCACTAGGACTTCTTATCAATCAGTAGTACTAGTATAGTACTTTTTTTTTAATCACACTATCACTCTTTCATCCACCTGTAATCAGTTTTTGATTATAATTGGGAGACTTTGCAACGAACGTCTGTCTACTAAAACACTTTGGATACCAGCTGCGCATTTTGGCGCAAGATGGTTAAGCAGTGGGCTACACGCACTCTCTCGCACGTTGTCTGTCGAGTGAAACACGGAAGGAATTCACTTCAGACAGAATTCAGAGACAGGTCAGAAAGAGTTATATGCAATGTATATTGAGGAAAATGTGTTGCTTTTGGTAAACTGACGTTAGCAGGTGTGTTGTGTTGCCTTTGGGGGGGCCGGTTGGACGGGTCGCAGGAATGGGGGTCTTTCATTAATAATAGTATTAGTGGTGTTGTTATTAATAACTGCTCAGACTTGCAGAAGAAAGGATAACACATGGCACTGACAATTCAACCAAATACAAAGTCTTTATTCAATTTCCGTGTATTGAATAAGTGTATGTGTGTGTGAGAGAGCAGAGAGAGAGAGATTATGACTGATGGTGTTTATTGTAAGTGTTTGTTGCCTTTTTGGAGTCCTTCATCATTTGTGTTGTTGGCTCCCACTTAAAACAGTTCGGCTCAAGTCCAGCCATTTTCAGGGTCATGACGGAGGACAATGTCCCGTCCAGAGACGAGCTGTTTCGGGTTGAGGTTTTGTTCAGACCGACCATTGAAAACACTCTCTGGGCATCAGCATTTGAATGAGGAAGCACCAAAACCAAGGCTGTGATCTTTGATAGCCTCCCAAATTGGTTCAAGCCAGTCACCTTTGAAAAAGGAACCAAGGGCCTCTATTACTCAAATGTTTTCCTTTTATCTTAATAATGAGCAAGTCATGTTGTGTGCAAAAAATGTCTTACTTTGTGCTTTTTTGAGGACATTCTTCCTCAAAACTCCTCAATGTCAAAGGATGTTGGGTCCTGGGGCTTTAATGCTTTAAAACACACGTTAGTGTCACTGTTATTATTACTGACCAGCGTCTGTTATTGCCTGTGAACAAGTGGGGCTGTTCGCCGGGGGATCATTTAAACAGGTGCAATACAGCTCACCTGTTGTAAAACTTGTACCCCCCCCAAATTTTTTCTTAATTTGTTGTAACATTAAAACAGGATATGACTTCCTCTGGTCTCTGTGCTGCTCGGAGCTCATCCTCATGGTGTCCACTGAACAAAACTTTCAGAAGATGGCTGGAGCAGAGTCACGTGAACAATTCCTGGGATAACAATGCTATTTTCATTGGTTGTTGCATTATTGACCCAGATACAAAGTGCTTCTGATTGACTATTGTGTAGCCCCGCCCCTTCCCTTTTTTTGATTGGCTGGTATGTGGCAGGCTCGACTCATAGGAGACGTGCTTGTTTCCTGCCGTTTCCATAGCGATGGCGATGTGCCAGAGAAATTTATAATATAATTTTTTTTCAGCTTGAGAAATACAATGTATGGCAGGAGTGCATGACAAAAGACCAAAAAGCGTGACCATCACGCTCAATGCATGAGACTTGAGAGCCTTGCAGTATATTTTTCTTTCCGATACGGCCAAATCTTTTAGTGGTATGCCGGACCGGCCAGGACCGGCTTACTTTCGCCCCTGACCAAGTGTCCATGTATTCCAAGTAACTGGGTACCATTTTTATGATGGTCTTTGGCATGACCCGACCGTGAATAGAACTCACGATCTCCTGATCAAGAGGTGGGCATGCTAACCACTAGGCCAACTCGTGGTAATGTACCACTTTGAAGTAAAAGTAATGTGCCATGTAAGGTACATACAGTAAAAGGAGCCACTTATGAGTAGTGCATGTCATAAGGCACAGCAGTAAAATATTTCATGACGTACATGACTCGTCCAAGGGCATTGACGGGCTTAACAAACGAAATGAAGTTGACCAGACAAAACATGGAATATCTTGGGTTCATACTGTCTGCAATGAAATACAAATGAAAGTAAACTGAGAAAAATCACTGCTTTCTTTTTTTTATTTGCATTTTCCCTACCGTCCCAACTTTTTCTGATTTGGGGTTGCAAGTGAAAATAAAATGTAACATGGTTTACACTGTTTTCACCCTAAATAGGTCATCCACTGTGTGCATCTAATAATGACTTGAATATGGCATTACCATCTTGGAAGAAACATCCATATAAGGTCAGAAGTGCATAAAAATGGGATTATACCCAGAATGGATAAGGAAGCTGCTTGAGCTCCTCAACTGATCATAAATCCATTATGTTCAAGTATTTAATTGTGTCCTACACTGTTTAATAAATAATGTAAATGTAGTCATACAACAATTGCTAATATTAGCATGTTAGAAAAAGGAAGAACAGCAAATATTTTAAATCAATTTAACGGAAATTGTAGCAGAATTACCAAATTGAAGAACATTTCTGAGCACCAGAAAGACATGTACATGTGTACACACCTTCTCTTCCAGAGGCAGCACTAAGATTCCTCCAACCTTCAGCAGGTTCTTCATGTAGTTCTCATATTCTTTCTGAACCCCAGCCCCACAGTACACTCGGTCATACTGGCGGCTCTCTGGAGGAAACTCCAGGCAGTTTCCCACCACAAACAGCGGCTCGCAGAACTCAAACCTACACACACACACACACACACACACACACACACACACACACACACACACACACACACGCGCACCCTACATCAATCTTCTCATGCTAAGAAACTTACTCATGTTTATGCTTTAGACCTTTTTTAAGCTGCATTATTACTTGTACATTTCTGCTTGAAATTTCTGTTGGCCTCTTAAAGGCCATTCCAGGAAGTAATTCCTCTGGTGAAGTGAACTTGGGAGGGAAGATGCACCAAAGCAACACTGGCATTGAATCTGGAATTGACGTGGAACTTATCTGGAATTAATCTTCAACTTAATCAGAGTAGAGCTTGTAAGAGAATGCAATTTACTTTTCAAAATTGGAAAGTCATAATTTATGAACCTAAACAGAGTACTCTGTACCATAAATGCACTATAAAAAAAAAAATTACACACACACACACACACAAAATTGTTTGGGTTTAAATAAACAAATATTTAACTGGATAATTATTGCAGTGGTTAATATTTTTTCCCCACTAGCAACAATTCTTTTCACCCTAACTGATGCAGTGAGTAGCTTCTCATTTCTTAACCATCCATGTTGGAAGATGTTTCCCCTGGTTGGGGAAAAGATGTGTTTCAGAAGGGTCAAATTATCAGCCTGCATCAAGCAAGGACAACAACAAAGTAGACTGCTGAAAATACTGGAATTGTGTTAACAACTGTCCAACACATTCGTCGTTGTCTTCTTCACCCGCCCAGTGTGTTCTGGGTTGGGTTCTTTTCCTAGGGTTTCTTGGCAGGTAAGTACAGCCAGTTAACCACTCCTCTACTGCACTGCTTTTGGTCATGGATAATTTAGAGTAGCCAATTAATCTAACTGCATGTCTTTAGGCTGTGGGGAAAACCGAAGCACCTGGAGGAATCCCACACAGACACAGGGAGAACATACAAACTCCACACAGAAAGGTCCCCGTCAGCTGTGAGGTTCGAACCTGGGACCTTCTTGCTGTGAGGGGACAGTACTAACCACTACACCACCCAATACATTATTAAAACCTGATGATATGAGGAGTCCAGATTTACCCTCTTCCAGAGTGATGGGCACGTCAGGGTAAGAAGGGAAATGTGTTAAGTGATGCACCCATCATGCATAATGGACACTGTAAAAGGTCTTTGGGATGTGCTGGAGAAGACTTTATGGGGTGGTTCGACTCTCCTGTCGTCAGTACAAGGGCTCGGTGAGAAACGTATGCCACTCTGGATGAAAATAAATCTTGCGATGCTGCATAAGATTGTTAAGTCCACAGTTAATCCAATATTTGTTTTGGGGAAAAAAAACCCATCCATGTGATTACATCTTCAAGCTTTGACCAACAATATTGCCCTCTATTCACGTCTCTGGAAATCATTAAATTTCATGATCTGGTCACCTTTCTCATTGCTATTTTTATGTATAAATTTCATAATCAATTGTTACTACAAATCGTACTACAAACTGTGGCTTGGTGGTGTAGTGGTTAGCACGGTCACCTCACAGCAAGAAGGGTCTGGGTTCGAGCCCAGTGACCAACGAGGGCCTTTCTGTGTGGAGTTCACATGTTCTCCCCGTGTCTGCGTGGGTTTCCTTCGGGTGCTCTGGTTTCTCCCAAAGACATGCAGGTTAAGCTAATTGGTGGCTCTAAATTTAGGTGTGAATGGTTGTTTGTCTCGATGTGTCAGCCCTGTGATCTGGTGACTTGTCCAGGGTGTACCCTGCCTCTCACCCATAGTCAGCTGGGATAGGCTCCAGCTCGCCTGTGACCCTGTACAGGATAAGTGGCTACAGATAATGGATGGATGGCTGTATTCCAAACTTTTTTTTTTTCACTAAAGTGGATAAGATTCACACCTAACACAAGGCATGCTGCAAAACAGTCAGTCATACTATCTTCCGAAAGTGAGAACAAAATTATGGAAAATGTAATATTTGTTTCCAAGGCCCCCCTAGTCTGGAACTGTATTGATGTTCTTATTGATAATGAGCATTTATTTTCTCTGTTTAAAAAAAAAACTTTAAAAGTTACTAGTTCATTCTTTATAGGAATACACATTCAGATCATACCACAATTTTGCAAGGATAATTTGATTTTTTTTCCCTGGTACATGTCATTTTTGTGGTTTATGTGGCAACTGTGTAAATGTCTAACCTTAGCAAACACTTTACTTAAAGCGAACAAGCTGGCACTTTTAGCCATCTAGGGTTATTTCATGTTGCCAGTGCGCGCAGTCGATTTTATTAAAACTTATGAAAAATATCTAAAAATGCAAGTAGTGCTAATAAGGGGTAATAAAGATTGTTGTATTGTTGAAACAAAGGCACACTGAACAGACTAAAGCTGATCCAGTGAAATATGAGTTAATTAAATTTTTTTTTTTTGGCCATGAAGTGAACTTAAAAAAAAAAAAAATAATGTAGTTGCTTTGTAATGGTCAGTAAGTTTTAGACCATGGGAGGGTCTATAGGACAGTACTTTTTGTGCATTCTGTTTTCTCAGCAACAGGAAAAGCAGCATTATTTTGTCTTATTAAAGAGATTTGTTGTTGTCATAACTGTTAACAGCTGCTATAATGACAACAGGAAATAACTTGTCCTGCAGATATTCCACAACGTTAAATGTATCCATGTTTAAAAGTTTGAAAAGTCATTCATTCATTCTTACAAATGTCAAGGGTTGGCCAATTTCTATGATACAAGAGGTTAGTGAACAATTCTTTGCCAAAGCTGAAGTGAATATCGGTGAATAATAACAGACAAAGTTGAGGTTATTCTTCTCAGATATTCACTGAGCCTGAGGTGGATAATTGTTTTAGTATAAAATACACAGGGTGTGTGTATATATATCTCAGCACGGTGGTGTAGTGGTTAGCACGGTCGCCTCACAGCAAGAAGGTCCGGGTTCGAGCCCCATGGCCGGCGAGGGCCTTTCTGTGCAGAGTTTGCATGTTCT
>JAODJS010000005.1:33967042-33978846 GCA_027576325.1 Sciades assimilis | reverse complement strand
ATTGGAATAATGGAACGCAATTTGCCCTATGATTGGTTCTGGGCAGGATTTGCTGACCGTTGTGTCATTTAAAGGGCCGATTTCTGAGTACTCAGTTTGCTTATTAAGTCAATCATATGATAATTAAAAAAAAATCTCCTGACCCCGACCCCCCCAAAAAAACTCATCAGATCTACACAATTCACGTAGGTCACCCTTTTTTTACTTCAAAACGGCGAATTTCACCGAAAGGTGAGAGATTTTCATGCCTGTGAACTGTGCGATTCAGTTGTGCTTTTGAATAAAGAATAAATGAAAAAGGAACCGAACATTAACTGTTTATTGAAATTATTACTACAAGAATGATTATAGTTACTACATAACTACAGCTACAACTGAAATGTGCTGATTCTGTTACTGTTTATAAATTATTGTACCATCCACTACAAGATAAAATTAAAATAAAATTTTACAATATTGTTTGAAAGTCTAGAACAAGATATCTTACAAATAACACTTCAGATATTGATTTAACAATAATAAGCATCACTGTATAAAAGAGAGTGCAGATAGCAGTGTAACTACATGTCCTTGGGGTTGCTGAGAGATGGAGGGACAGGGATAGTTTACCATCCAGCCCACAGTTCAGGTCATAGCCCTTTGACAGTAACTGCTTTGGCTTTCACAACATTCTGTTCCTAAAAGCTGATGTTGGGGAAAAAGTCTTTCCACAAAGGTGGTTTTCTTGCTTCTGTAAGTTTTTGTGTTTTTATTTTTAAACTGTTCTTCAGTGTCAGGACTTTCCAGGGAAAAAAGAAGGTACATTCCAACATGTAGCTAATGTTAACACTAGGCTACAAATCTGCACCGTCATTCCAGTCATTTCAAAGAATTTTGTATGGACCTTGTGCGCGTGACATCACAGTCACGTGATTTCCGGGTTACACCACCATACTGGGGATCACGCTTTCGGAAGTTTGATAGGGATACACGCTGTTGTCTTCCGCCCCATTTAGAAAATAAAAATATTACAAAATATGAGAAACCATCGAAAATAATTTTTA
The DNA here is from genome assembly GCA_027576325.1 of Sciades assimilis. Taxonomy (NCBI): domain Eukaryota; kingdom Metazoa; phylum Chordata; class Actinopteri; order Siluriformes; family Ariidae; genus Sciades; species Sciades assimilis. The sequence continues at coordinate 33,977,803 of JAODJS010000005.1, read as the reverse complement.
CATACGGTTTATTATTAACTCCAATCATGATATAAAAATTCCAAGTTTGACACCTGCCCACTTCAACCGTGCTGCTGGCACACGATGTCCTTGACCCTCATTGCCTTTAGCCAATTGGTATAACATCATTATTTGGACCAATCTGAGCCCAGCTTTTGCAGTACACTCAAACACATGGATACTTCAATGAATTATAACCAAAAACAAGGGCATTTGAATGATTTCCTCAAAATATTGTGTACTTTTATACACTGTGTTGATGATTAAAACTTAACGTGTTTCCCATGAAACAAGACGAGCTACTTTAGACTGGTTCTATGCTCTCTTAGCACCTGTGCTGCTTAGGTTGCCAGCATTAACTTTTGCCGTCCAAACAGATGATTACCATTAAAATTTTCACTTGTCCTTACACAGACTTTAGTCATCTCAGACGATCGGACATGAGGTTCTGAGCATTGTACTGCCTTTTAGATTTCTCAAATTTAGGCCATAAAAAGAATTTTCCCTAACACGCAATTATTTATTTATTCTTTTTTTACTGGACTGAAAGCTACTGAATTCAAAATCACAGCCTTCCAATTTTTTTTGTTTAAAAAAAGAAAAATTAATTTAGAACCCCATGGCCCTAAATTTTCCTACCATTTTTTCCTTCCCTCACCACAACCTAATTCAAGATACCATGTCATACATGATGTGGTGGGCTTTCCCCGTTCGTGCAACGCATTGTGGGATACAAATTTGAAACAGGATAGAAAAACTGTAGACACGAGTGTGCACATGAAACATGGAAGATTGATGACAGTCATGGAAAGTGAGAAGAAAAGATGCTGTATTGCGAAGGAAAGGAAAACACAGGACCAAACTAATAAATATTGGTGGCCAGCGAGCACCTCAGTGTGATCAGCTGTTTGTTTAGTGACAGAATGATGTAACTGTTAGTGTACAGTCAAGGTAAACCTGTAGATGGCAATAATGCAACACTGTGGATGCCAGCTACTATAAAACCCGAAAGGTGAAGATGACAGCTCAGGTAAGAGTGCATCTGCGCACATGGACTTCCTCTGTCTGCTTGACTGTATGAAGCAAGCGATTTCATGTGTAAAGGGGGCTGCCCGTCCATAGCCATAGTAACCATCTTCCCCCTTTCACAGTACAGTATTGAACACACCAATCCCTGTATTCAATGCCATGCTCCATCTCCACCCATTCTTCTGACTCCTTGTAACGGTATTGGATACAGAGACGATACCGGATACCAAATACAATAGCGTCATGACTGCTTTAAACCAGCAGCAGAACCAAAATTCTTTCTCTCTGGCGGTGGATTCCACATGTGAAAGAGAGAAGCCAATGCATTGGTGCTACAGAAGGACAAAGAACGAGCTGTTAAAACCGAACCTTTAGCCAAAGTTCAATGTATTTGACCTTCGCAGAGTTGTTATAATAACTGAGCCAGTTAGTTACTGCAGCCCACGTAGTATTTCAAAGAGAAAAGGTGACCGGATCCCTTTCTCAACGTCGACAAACTATAAACAAGATTCCTTCCAGATCATTGGATGGCCGACGGGACACCGAAGATCTTCAGCTGACGAGCTGTAAGGAACAAAGTGTCTTCTCCCTGGATCTGCTCCATCTTCGGAACAGAAGGCACGCTTTCAATCACTAACAACAGCGATCTCGAGTAAGGCTGGCATCTGGGCAATTGTAGTCTTAGTTGTGGCTAGTTAATGTGAAGAGTGTTGTTCATTTGAATTAATTCATGGTTTAAAATGCATGCATACATTCACATGAAGGTCAGCCTTAGACCCCATGTTGTTTGATTTACTTTGTTTACTATCTGTATTTAGTTAAAGCATGCATGCACTCTCTCTCCCTTTTACTCCCTCCATCATACTCCACTCCTCAACACTGGGATTTCAGGATTTTGGATTTAAGGCCTAGCCGAGACTAGTTTAAACCACAGATTCCTTTCTTGTTTTTTCACGCACTCTTTGTGCTGACCGTCCCCCTTTGGGCACGGCTGGCACAAAATATATATGGAATGCGAACACACACGTGATTTCCCCATCACATTTTAACATCCACTCGCCCCTACACTGTAACACTGGCTATAGCTCATTACTTCTGATCACCATTAGTGCTTTAATTATCATATACACTACTGATTTTTTGTATACATTGTATCACCATTTATATTGAATTATTCCTTGGCTGCTATATCTGATCAGTATTAGTTTGCTAATTCAGGTCAGCTGTTTCAATAAATGGTATCTTTGGAATAAACTGTGTCCTGTTTATTGTTACAATATTCACCGAGTGCCAACCTCTACCAAAGGAAGTATTCTCATTGCCTTCACCTATTTGGTTGTTATATGAATGTTACAGATCTAGAGTAAATGTATTACTTTAGAGCTACAATACTCACTAAACTATAGCAACATCAAGTTATTCCATTGATTTTGATAGTTTAGCTATAAACTATTAGACACTTGAATTAATGAGACTGATCCCTTTTTACATGAGACCGATTTGATAAGCCTATTGCACCTACACATCATTTACTAGAAAATCCCCTCAAAATTAAATAACTTCCCAGCCACAGAATGGCTTCTTTTTTTTTTTTTAAGATATTACAAAAACATGTACCACAATGACCAAATTTCAAAGGACTCTAAAATCGGTGAAATTTAGAGTCCTCTGAAATTTGGTCATTGTGGTACATGTTTATTTTTGTAATATCTTTAAAAAAAAAAAGAAGCCATTCTGTGGCTGGGAAGTAATTTAATTTTCAGTAATTTCAGTTTTGCAGCATTTGACTGAATCAGAGCAGAAAGTAAAGCTGTATACACTTCAGAATTTATCGTGCTACTTCTATCAGCAGTCACAAAAATGGCTGAAATTCCTAAACAGTTAATGCAATATTTCTGTTCAAGCCCTTGAATTAAATTTGAAAGTCTACACTTCAATCACATCTTGATGGCTTCATTTCAAATCCACTGTGGTGGTGGTGTATAGAGGCACAAATTATCAAAAATTGTCATTGTCCAAATACTTGTGGACCTGTGTGTAAAGTTTGTATATCTGAAGCAAAATCAAAATGAAATAGAAATTAATCAAATGAATGCAAATCCATATGGCTGTGTATGTTTGTATAGCTGCATATGCATCAGTCTAAAGCTCAGGAAGCAGAAGTTCCTTACCATCAAGTTTCTTCAGATTGGGGACCCTCTTGGTGGCCTCATCTATCCAGGTACCTTCAGCAGAGTACTTCTCTTCTAAAGGATTGCCCACAAAGACCAGGTCTACCAATGATGAAATCTCTGCCAGCTTCATAAACTCCCCTGATGTGGCACACGTTCACAAAACAGCTGAATATTCATTTCATGGTTTCCAAAAAGCAACTACAGTTTCAAATGTTCTCACTCACCCCAATCTTTGACCGAGTTGTTGGCCATGTACAGGACACGGAGTTTCTTCATCACATGGATTCCTTTCAGCTTCTCTATGAGGTTGTAGGAGATCCATAGTTCCTCCAACGTGTCCCCTACAGGCTCCTACCGGACACAACAGCACAGATGAATATTTATCCCTCTCTTTTTTTTCTCTCTCTCTCTCTCTCACACACACACACACACACCTCATGAAATACTGTACATTAGCCTAGAGCTGAGGTTTATAAATGAGATCAGCAACGCTGCAAATCACCTGGAACACAGTCAATGAAATCAGCAGCAGAAAATCATTCAACATATCTAAAATTAAAGCCAAAAACCAGTCAGACAGACTAAAAAAAAAGTGGAAAGAATTTCAAAAACCTGTTAGGAAAAGCTACCAATGTTTCAGATATTGAAATAGAAACAATCGTTGAGCAAGCTCTCAACATAAAAACAGGTCCATTCAAGGAAGATGAGCTTGAAGTAGTTCTGAAACATCTCAAGAACAAAAAAACTGCAGGATTAGATATCCATCCTGAAGTATGGAAAACAAAATAATTTAACAACATTCTCCTCAACCTCTGTAATGCAGTCTATAATGGCCAGACGATAGAAAAATGGACTGAGGGCTGCATCCTCCCATTTCCTAAAAAAGGATGTCTAGGTTTGACTAAAAACTACAGAGGAATCACTCTTACTGCCATAGCTGCAAAAATATATAAAAATTATTGCTAAGTCGTATATAACCTGAAGAGAAAAAATAAAAATGACACAAAAACAAAAATGACTTCAGGAAAAGCAGATCAACCACTGGCCAGATTCTCACTGTTACAAGAATCATAGTGGTGTTAGAGCAAAAAAATCTTCCAGCTGTATTAGTTTTCAGAGATTTCACCAAAGCCTTCAACTCCATCCATAGAAGTAAAATGGAGAAAATATTAAGAGCATATGGCATTCCATCTGAAACCGTTACAGCAATCATGATGCTCTATAAGAATATTTAAAAAAAAAAAAAGCTCATAAGCTCACTAGATGGGGACACCAATTTCTTCAACATATAAGCTGGCGTGCTACAAGGAGACACCTTAGCTTCTGTCCTCTTAATCATCACTTTACATTATGTACTGAGAACATCCATAGACAAGCACAATAGCTTAGGTTTTACACTCACCAGAAGACAATCACGCAGATTCCCAGCAAAAACACTTACTGACGTAGATTATGCTGACGATTTAGCTATCTCGGCAGATATCTTCACCGATGCTACCACGCTCTTACACCAACTAGAAACCGCCATCCAAGATCTAAGGTCTATATGTCAATGTCTCAAAAATGAAATGTATGTGTTTCAACCAACAAGGCTTAATGCAAAACCAAGCAGGTGAATCCATTGAACATGTTGAATCTTTCTGTTACTTTGGCAGTGAAATAGCATCCAGTAAAAAAAGAAAAGACCTCAGCAATCATATTGCTAAAGCCTGGACTGCCCTCAACAAAATGAACACCGTGTGGAAATCCAATCTTTCCAACCACCTAAAACATAGGTTCTTCAGAGCAACCAGTGAATCCATATTGATGTATGGCGCCACAAACTGGACTCTAACAAAATCACTTGAGTCAAGGCTTGATAGGACATATACGCACATGCTGTGAGCCTTATTAAACATCTCATGGCGTGACCATCCCACCAAAGCACAGCTATATGGAGATTTACCCCTATATCAGAGACTCAGAGAGGGCAGATTGCGATTCGCTGAGTATTGCTTCAGAGCTAAACAAGAACTTGCTAGTGAATTGCTTCTTTGGACCCCTCGACATGGCCATCTTCATGTGGGTCATCCCACAACAACATATAATGATCAACTCTGTTCAGACACTGGGTGCCAACCAACCAATCTCCCAGCAATGACGATGGCTCATGATGGATGGGTCAAGTTTATCAGAGTTCGCTCAACCAACGATGATGAGCCAAGAGGTGTGTGGGACTTATTTTTTTACTCCTATTCTCACAAGGTCCAGCTGAAATCTTGACCAATCTCATCCATTCCTGCAGCTTTTATTGTTTGCACCTGCCTGGGGTATATTGTGATGAATTTACTTGATTCCCTTTCTTAAACTATAACCAAATTATTAATTCAGCAACCATGACCCTCACCAGGATGTTCAGTAGTTTCTGAAAACAAATTAATAAAAGTAGCATCACATTACCTCTCCTATTAATGAACATGACCTTTAATCATGACTGAGCTTTATTTTAGTCCAAATGCACACCTCCACCTTAGCCTTTAACTCTGGGAATAGATTATTATCAAAAGCACCACTGGGTGCCACTTCTATTACTCATTAGCATTAAATTAAGTCTGATAGATATCACTCAGGGCAGCACGGTGGTGTAGTGGTTAGCGCTGTTGCCTCACAGCAAGAAGGTCCAGGTTTGAGCCCCGTGGCTGATGAGGGCCTTTCTGTGTGGAGTTTGCATGTTCTCCCCATGTCCGCATGGGTTTCCTCCGGATGCTCCGATTTCCCCCACAGTCCAAAGACATGCAGGTTAGGTTAACTGGCGAGTCTAAATTGACCGCAGGTGTGAATGAGAGTGTGAATGTGAGTGGTTGTCAGTGTCAGCTCTGTGATGACCTGGCGACTTGTCCAGGGTGTACCCCACCTTTCGCCCATAGTCAGCTGGGATAGGCTCCAGCTTGCCTGCAACCCTGTAGAACAGGATAAAGAGGCAAGAGATAATGAGATGAGATGAGATGAAAAAGAAAAAGCTTAAAGGAAGAAAAACTGCATTAAATAAATAAAAAAAAATACTTACAGTGTATGGCTGCCAGCAGCAGCAGGAGAAGGGATATGGAGATCATGGTGTGTGTTGAAGCAGAAGAAGTAAAAGCTCTTGATCTTCACTGCTTAAAGTGCATATCCTGGACCAAATTAATTTTATCAATATGAAAGAATGTCCCTTTACACACTCATCCAGAAGGGTAATTTTGCCCAAGGCCATCTGTCAACAGCAGAAAAAAAACAAAATGCATCTGGAAAAATTCAAAGGGAGTGTGGAGCCAGATTCGTGACGTCACCTGTGGAAGTGCCAGCAGGCTGCGAGAGCTTGCACAGTTTCAGTGCACAGCCTGTGTCGATCAAGTTTAGCAGCAAGCGATTTTGCATTGAAATAGGAAATTGTCACCTGAGCGCAATATGGGAAATTATGTGAGTACTAATCCCATCAAGATTGGTGTTGCTACACCCTCCTACAATACATCTGTTAACCATTTTAATAATTAGGTGATGATGTTGAAGAAATTTGCAGAAAACCACCAGGTTGTTTTCTCATAAACCGGTTTCTGCTTCCGGTTGAGAGTAAGTTGTGCGTGTTTGGCTGCCACTTCTCACCGGAGCTTTTTTATTTTATTTTTTCTCCTTTTCTTTTTTGATTTACTTTTTTTGTGTGTTTGTGTAGTTTGATGTTCATTTGAGTGTTTTGTCCACCGGTGGTGGTATAGCTCCAGACCCAGTTTTGGGTGTTGGTTCCCTCCAGGAATTGTTTCACTGTGAGTGAAGCCTGTGCTCCCAGCTATGGACTGCAGTGAGCTCGTTGCTTATTTAACATCATGGTGGTCCAGTGCTTTGTGCTTTGATGCTTGGTGCGATGTTCCGAGCGATGTTGCTCGGTTTGCCTTGTGGAAGCTGCACAGGCCGGTTTGGGACACACCCACGCTCTGCATGGCGGTGCACCTGTGCTCGCTTCTGGATCCATGGCATGCTGTTCAAGTGGTGTCATGGAGGCTGCGCTGGAGATGTGGACTTGTTTTCGTGCGCCTTTTGGTGGGACTGTGGTTGCGACACCTCGGGAGTTACACCCTGACCTTGATTTGGTGGACTTTTTCTTTTTTCTTTATCATTTCTGGTTGAGAGTACGTCGTGCACGTCTGGCTGCCGCTTCTCACTGGAGCTTTTTTTTTTCCCCCTTCTCCTTTTCTATTTTTAGTTTTTATTTATTTTTTTCTGTGTATTTTTTTTCTCTATAATTGTAAAGCATCCTTGGGTATCATGAAAGGTGCTATATAAATGTAACTTTATTATTATTATTATTATTATTATTATTATAAACAAACCAGTGCTGATGTAAGATTCAAAGGGAGGCATCCCGCACGTGATGTCACAAAAATCAATGTTTCCCGGGAAATCCAAATGCCCAGTTTTTTCAGAAGCAGACCAATTCACCTCAAATGGCTTGATTTCAACTGAATTTTTCTGGTATTGCACAAGGTAAAAAAATTGCACAAAATGCAAAATGTGACCAATATTTAACCAAAGTTTAATATAAAATGGGAGAATTACATTGATCTTGCTCCTGAATTTGCCCATGATATGCACTTTAAAAGAGGAGAAAAAGAAGTCGACATCCAGCAGAGAGCTGTGTGTGTCAGAGTAAGACTGAAGCAATACAACAGCTGAAAAGTGCACACTGAAATTAAAGTGAATAAAGCAACATTCAAGTAACCCACCTGTCTCAGTCTCTTCAGTCTCCTAACCCTCTGAAGTGTCACAGTTTTAAACCTCAATTTTTATGCCGTAGCCTTTAGATGAAATCAATAACAAAAAGGACTAGACAAGTTGGCGGTTGATGCATCCCCATTGCCACTGTTGGTGTTTGAGTTCTACTTTTTTTCTTTTGAGTCAATCCATTTCAACTAATTTCTCTTATTTAGTTATAACACTGTCAATCTTAAGTTAACCAGACACGATAAGACACTGTAAAAATTCTGAAAATACTTTAAAACACTACAGTTTGACTCCCACTCACATCTAAAAACAATTTATGATTAGTCACAAAGGCCTTATCCCAGATGACTTTTCAGGCGATTATCTATGATTTTGCAAAAACTGTGGATCTTGCAGTGTCACTATTTGCAAAAGCCAAGACTAAAGATACTGTTAAACTCGGTTGATTTTATCAGAATGTCAGGATGAGAAAAAACTGACTTAAGACAGCTACCCTGACCACCTTACACCAAATGATCAAGATGGCAGGAGCATGTCCCATCTCTAGCAAAAAACTCATGATTTTATTCTGGCATTGGATATTTGTCTGCAACAGTCAAATTGCTTGAAAAGTCACTTGGTGTAAGGCTAAATAAATGCATAGGCTCTCTCTTTTGCTTTAATATTGTTAAGCTTGCAAAAATTTTCCAAAGCAGGAGGCTGAATAGCATGGCGCGCACATAAGGCCAAACATCTCCCACAGAAGCTCTAGCTTTAGCAGGAAATACTTTATCTTAATCCTTTTATGCATGTTTTTCCCTTTCCATTTGAGAAAAAGAAAGATTTAAAGACACTGGGAGAAAATGCAGAAATGAACAAAGTTGATGAAGGACCACCTTTGTACTTGTTTTGCTCTGCTCTTCATATGACAAACCTTTCCACTAGCAGAGAATAGGAGGCTTTGTTGAAGTGGATTCCTCACGTTCCATATTCATCTAAACTGAAGAACCTGAGAGCCTTCCAGCTTGCCAATGTCCTATCAGGTGCACTTAGATAGGAACTATGGTGTAGACCTGCCAACAAAGCTGAAATTAGAGGAGAGAGAGAGAAAATTATACTCTATTATGTCAATCAAGTTGGATCTACCCTTTAATCACTATAGTACAAGTTCTCGGTAGAATGTATACTACAGTGCATTATATGTCTTGCCAATTATGTAGTCTGACTTTGGAGTCCTCTTCCTTGAGGGAAAAAAAACCAACCCACCACCACCAGGTCAAAGCATTATCTGAATCGTCATCAGCACCAGGTCAGCAATGATCACATCAAGATGTTTGTGTGTCACCTTTTTTCCTGCCTGTACACTTTTTAACCCTCTTTTACCAGAGAAAAGGTCAACTTTTGAAGGAGAACTTTAAGATGAAATGAATAGCAATGGTAGCAATGACAAAAGTGCAGAGCTGAATCAGCCCACATCAAAGGTATAACAGCCATCAATATTCTCTTCCATACTCAGCTGAGATAAAAAGCAAAGAGAAGCATATGTGAAAAGATAGCTAAGCAGAAAGGCACTGGAGTGAAATTACTTCCAATCAATCAATGGGGACTCTCATCTCCATTTCTCTCTCCCTTTCTTTCTGTATTTTCCCCTCTCATTCAATATCACTCTTACGCCTTCAAAAATGCACCATTAGAAATATACTTTCAGTGGCATAAGCAAACATCCTCGTTCTTATGCCAGCTCTCTCAGTCATGCAGACTAGATTAAGAGCACACACAAATATTTTACAGCCAAAGACTATATTCACCTTCCCTACCGTCTGACACAAGAAGTACTCTACTTGAAGGGACCAAAGATGCTTTTACATACTGTATAAGCATGCATGAGAAGGGTGGGTTGGCATGCGGTTCCTATTATTACATATTTATCCAACAGCACACATGGAATACTAGAAACACACTACATTTCTTGTGAAAGCTTTTTAGGTTAAAAAAGGCAACCATTGGCAAAGGTTTGTTGGTTCAGCTTATAAATGAGTCATTTACAAACCACAAAACATCTCATGTAACAAGAATGATGTAATAATCTATTCCTAAATGGGGATTTTGGGCCATACCTTACACCTGGTGCAAAGTGGTGCCAAGAGCAACACAAGCATTTTTGATAGTTTGAGACCAATTCAGTTGTCATGTTCCTCTCCATCGCCAATGTGTTTAATTAGCAAATGTACTTGCGCCCATTTGAGTGCCCATGGGCGTATTAGTCTTAAAATGAGGTACAGTCAGGCACATTGTTGGCACACTGCTACCTTGAGGCAGTGGAAAGCAATTTATTTTATTTATTTATACCTTATTTTACCAGGAAGGTCCCATTGAGATACAATATCTCTTCTTCCAGGGAGTCCTGGCCAATTGCGTGATTGACAAAAATAAAAACTTGGTCTAAAGTCACTGGTACAGTATTTCACTATTATTTTAAAGGTGTATTATCAAGATAGTAATATGTACCTACATATGCTGAGCACAATGCATGTACGCTCTGCCTGTTACACACATAGGGATATACTGCAGGGCATAAACATGCAGAAGATTAAAAATAAAAAGATGACAAAATTAAAGGTTATTCTTTTGGAAATCAAGATATTTAAAATACATACAGTATATGTATGTCATAATAAATAGTCATAATATTTATTATTAGTATAATTACATAAGTGAATATCATAATTCTAGCTCGCTCATTGGTCGAACTTCACGCTGTAAGGGGTGATATTCACCTATAGGTGAATATAACATTTGTCACATGATCCTTGTCTATGCGCACGCGTTTCTTGTGTGCGACTTG
>JAODJS010000005.1:31416897-31427672 GCA_027576325.1 Sciades assimilis | reverse complement strand
CGGCCACGGGGCTCGAACCCGGACCTTCTTGCTGTGAGGCGACAGCGCTAACCACTACACCACCGTGCCGCCTGAACAGAATTCAGATACACACAAAAAAAATTTAGAACCAATTTTTTATTCATCAGTGAACTTTACAGCCTATGTGAGCATATCACACACAGAAAACCTGGAATTTTATAATGTCATGTTCGTAACGCTAGCAATTTAAACATATGAGCTAATTTTATCCCTAATAAATACATTTATCCCTGATGAGCAAGCCTGTGGCGACAGTGGCAAGGAAAAACTCCATGAGAAAGAAACAAGAGGAACCAGACTCAAAAGGGAACCCATCCTCATCTGGGTGATAACAGATAATGTGATTATAAATAACTTGCTTCAATAACTGTGTCCAATATAATATACAGTAGTCACAAAGTACAACCGTGTAACCAGGAAACTCATCATAGTTTTCGTATGAAGTCTATTTTGTTGAAGTTATAAACTGTTCATTGATGGAGACTTGAGTGCAGAACTGTTCAGTCCTCATGAATGAACCCTTTATTATCACTGTACCAGTGAAATTGACCATCAACCTGTCCTTACAGAAGGGGAACAGGACAGGAAGACAGGGATAAAAGAAAAAGAAACAGTAGTAACACGAGGAGAGATTGCTATGCCCCCACCACCCAAAGCCAAGCTCTCTCTCTCTCTTGTGGATCCATTCTCCAGCAGTAATTTGGCAATGTCCATTTATGTGTTTTGAAGGAGTGGCTTTGGAGGGAGGGTTGAAGGGAAGGGGAGAGATTTTTGGTTGGATAGTTTCAAAATCTAGCTTACTCTTGCTGGTTTCTCCAAAATCATCTACCCTTACTTTAAGCCATTGATCAACATTCACAAACATTATTTTATATAGCTCAAGTATCTACAGCCAGGTGGCACAGTGGTTAGCACTGTCGGCTCACAGTAAGAATGTTCTGGGTTCGAATGTCATGGCTGACAGGGACCTTTCCATGTGGAGTGTGCATGTTCTTCCCATGTCTGCATGGGTTTCCTTTGAGTGCACCAGTTTCCCCCACCATCCAAAGACATGATGTTAGGGTAATGGTTGAGAGGAGAAAACCTCTACGATAATCCTATCGAAGGCAACAGGAAACCACTACTGTAATTCTTCCCTAGAAACTTTGATGGCTAGAAGAAAAGCCATCAGAGCGGCCACATATGCCAAATAGAGAGAGAGAGAAAGGTCTATAGTCAAGCTAAACCTGTTGCTGACATAGAACAAATCAAAAACCGCAATAAATGACATGACACCACCCACATTAAAAGCCCGTAATTTTAAAAATTAACACATCCCCACATAGAGAAGTGGCGGTATTGGTGTCCAGCCAACATTCTCACATACTGTATGAGTAGAAAGTAGAAACGGGGGATAGATGGCTAGTGAGGAGGTAAGAGCAGGTACTGTATGTGAAACAACCTGAACACCCTTGTGACCAGGAACTACAACCACAGAAAAAGAATGTAAGCACAGTTCACCACCATATTCTGGTCCTCAGTCAATATCAAAATCTTCAGTCATAATGCACACGCTACTTATGTATAGTTTAAAAATTATTCTATTGAATACAAAGGAGAAGGTTTCAAAATTCATTAGCAAACTTTGCAAAAGGTAGTACCTTAATAATAGGCTAATGCAGGCCAAAACATCAGTGGGGGACAATCCAACTGTGGCAGTGTGTGGAATTTGGAGTTGGAATGAATCTTAGTCTTTTTTGCTTCTGTAAAATTGAGAAAGGGAGACTGGGAGGCCACATGGGGAGCTTGTCCCACTTTCAGCAACTCCTTGATGGGATAACTGAGAAATGGCTGGAGGGTAGTGGGGATAGAAGGGTGGATCTAAAAGGCCAAAAGTACAGCACTAAGACCACAGACAACTGCTTACTTGGTGGACATTGTACTACAGATAATACCAATCTCACAAGAACACCTGTAATTTAAAAAAACATTAAACAGAATAATTATACAACACAGACAAGCAACTTGCTAACATAAATGTGAGACACTCATCCATTGACCATGCACACTCTGCAAGTGCAACTCTACAATCTGATGAATATTTCATGTCCTGATGGCACTTTTAAGACAGAACTAATTAATGAATACAAGTTGATGTGGCATACGTACAATCCCCTCAATTAGAAGCACGTGGGCAAACTCCACATGCTAAAAGCTGCTGCAGCGTAACTGTACTTTGTTGAGGGGGAAGAGATGACTGTTAAACAGGCCTTGTTAAGAGCACTATAGCACTCACAGATGAACTCCCTTCTGGATTTCAAACCCTTGATAATGGGCTAATGCAGATCAACATCATACTAAGCATTTAGAAAACACAAGAATACCACTGTCCATTAAGCTTGTGAGGCCTATTATGAACAAAGATACCCATGTATGCTAAAAGTGTGAAAAATACTATTCTATAATTCTTCACCCAGGACTTTACTGTAGACAAAGATGCCAGTTTCAAAAAAGTTGGGATGTTGTATGAAGACAACATAACAAATGGTGAATGCTGTTTCAAAAAGCGATAAAAATTTCTCACTTTCAACATTTGCTGTCTTTGTACTATTTTCATTGAAATATAGGGCTTCCATGATTTGCAAATCATTGCATTCATTTTTGTTTACTTTTTACACAGCATCCCAACTTTGCAATTAGGTTGCGCATCTTGTCTCTGCATACGAGTTATAGTACTCCACTCTAATTCGATTATGTCTTGGACGTGCTTCCCTTTTTTCATAAAATAGATGGGGATAAGAGGAAGATAGCGTAACAGGTCAATGGTGTAGTCTCTTACCTAAATGCGGACCATGATGAAATAGCGGTTTTGAGCATTGCTGACCATGCGGAGATACAAAAATAAGACTTATCTATTTGATACAAACTCAACAAAACATACTGAGGCACTGCACTCATTTCTGTATCAGGTGTTGCATTATTATACCCAAACAAAGTATATTATTTGTATATGGAATTTCATAATCTCAGATTCCAGATGGAGTGTACTCACTAAAAACCACTAATTGCCATGTGTAAGATGTTTGAGGAGGGAAAGTAGCCTTCAAGTTGAACTGGCAATGGTTTTAATATGCCTGCCTGTGTATAAACATCCTGTGTTTAAGACCACATGTGGTCAAAAAGTGATCCAGCACAGAGGACAGAGGAGCAGGCATATGAGTATGTGTGGTGGACTACTGCAAAAGGACTATCAGGAAAAAATAAAGAAAGGTTAAGGAGCAAGGTAATAAAATCACTAAGTAAATTAGGCCACACCAAGAAAGCCTCATCTTAATCCAAACTAACACAAGCAGATGGAGGGAGAAAGAGAGTGACAGAAGGCAGGTTTCCACTGCAGCTTTGCACAAAATAGAAGATTTAAAAAAAAAAAAACAGTCGACAAAGCACAATTGCGTATAGTCTGTGTTTCCACTGAGTGATGTCATACGATTAAAACTGGGTTTCTCTCCTCTCCCGACAGTCACTGGGGGCCAAGCAATGAACCTGTATAGGCACCCACTGTGTTTCTACATTTTCTCATTAGGGGCCAAACAGCACAGTTGCGTAGGCACCCATATGTTTTTTTTTTAAACCTTTTCTTATTATTAATCTTCTTCTTCTGGATATGGTGTCTATGGCAGCCCAGAGAACCAAATGGTAAAAAGTTTAGAAATTTGTCACACTGACTGAGGATAGTCTCCTGATTTTTTTTTTCACCAAGTTTCATGTTTGCACCTTGAGTGTTTTAGTGTCACCAAAGGGTCAAATTTGGAGGTGCATTTATGCATATAATTTTTGAATGGTATGTCCAATTTTAAAAATTGAGGTACAAATTGATTATTTGGCTCAAGCTGATTTCAATGCACCCCATGTTGTCAAATCTTCAAGAAATTTGATACAGATGATCTTCAGACCAAGTCTCGCAAAAGTTATTTGTTAACTTTTTGATTTGCCAAAGCATTCACCTATTATAGCCAATCAAAATCAGTGATGAAGCCACCAAACAGGAAGTGAAGACATAGCAAAGCTTTGATATATCAAAACCAAACTTGGTTGATGGACTTAGGACCCCATTTTGAGGAAGCACAAAAAATTGTGTCATTTGACCACTAGGGATCACTGCAATGAGCAAAAATGCCTTTGGCTAATAGCTGTTCATGTGTTTGCGAAAAAATAATTATTGTGTCTGTTTATACACTAGGATGTCCTAAGGCCAAGGCCTCACAAATTGTCATGTCAACCTAATTGATGTAGCTGCCATATTGGATTTTATTGAAAGGTTTAAAAAAAATTTCACAGGCAACAAATTTTGTCCAATCTACATGAAATTTAGCATAGATGATCTTCAGACCATGCCTCACAAATGTTATTAGTTAACTTTTTGATTTGAGAAAGCATTTATCTGTCACAGCCACTCTTTACCAAATTTGTCACAGATGATTGTTAGATGTTTCACAAACACATGAACAGTTATTAGCCAAAGGCATTTTTGCTCACTGCAGTGATCCCTCATAGAAGTTATCGTATGGATTTTGGATTTTTAAATGCATTTGTCCATAACAGTCACTTGAAATTGGTGAAGTCACCAGACAGGAAGAGGGACCATATCTAAGCAACACTTTTGATATATCTACACCAAAATTGGTGAACTGACTCAAAACACAGCCCAAATGGAGTCCAGAAAAAATGTGCCCCATTTTACCACTAGGGGGTGTTATAATAAGAACAATAACTTTTTTGTAATCATTACTCTTCATATCTTTGGTCTAAAATCATGAGCATGAAGATGATCTTCAGACTAAGCCTCACAAAAGTTATTTGTTGACTTTTCAATTTGCAAAAGCATTCACCTGTCACAGCCAAATGAAATCGACAGTGAAGCCACCAAACAGGAAGCAGCAACACTTTGATATAGTAAAACCAAACTTGGTACATGGACTCAGGACCCCGTATTGAGGAAGCATAAAATAATTGTCATTTTCCCACTAGGGGCACTATAAAAAGCAAAAATGTGTTTTGGCTAATAACTGTTGCTGTGTTTATCTTTAAAATAAATTCTTGTGTGGTTTCATATCCTGGGAGGTGCCAAGGCTGAGACCTCACAAGTTGTCACGTCACCCTAATTGATGCGGCAACCATATTGCTTTCCCATCTTAAAGCCATCACTGACCCACTCCTGGACCCCATGCACTTCACCTATAGAGCTAACAGATATGTAGACGATGCTGTCAACATGGCTCTCCATTTCATCCTCCAGCACCTGGACTCCCCTGGAACCTATGCTAGGATCCTGTTTGTGGATTTCAGCTCTGCCTTCAACACCGTCATCCCAGCTCTTCTGCAGGACAAGTTCTCCCAGCTGAGCATGCCTAACTTCACCTGCAGGTGGGTCACTGACTTCTTGTCTGACAGGAAGCAGCACATGAAACTAGGGAAACATGTCTCTGTCAACCGGACCATCAGCACCAGATCCCCCCCAAAGTTGTGTCTTCTCTCCTCTACACCAACAGCTGCACCTTCGGTTATCAGTCTGTCAATCTCCTAAAGTTTGCAGATGTCGCCACCCTCATTGGACTCATCTCTGATGAGGATGAGTCTGCCTACAGGTGGGAGATTGACCATCTGGCGTCCTGGTGCAGGCAGAACAACTTGGAGCTCAATGCTCTAAAGATAGTGGAGATGACTGTAGACTTCAGGAGGAGCTCTGCCACACCCTCCCCCATCATCCTGTTTGACTCCCCAGTAACCTCTGTGGAGTATTTCTGCTTCCTGGGCATTACCATCACTCAGGACCACAAGTGGGAGATGAACATCTGCTCTCTCGCAGAGAAAGCACAGCAGAGGATGTTCTTCCTGTGGCAGTTGAAAAAGTTCTGTCTGCCAAAGACAATGATGGTGCACTTTTACACCACCATCATTTAGTCCATCCTCACCTCCTCCATTACCGTCTGTATACTTCTGCCAATGCCAAGGACAAGGGCAGACTGCAGCACATCATTCGCTCTGCTGAGAGGATGATTTACTGCAATCGTCCATCTCTTCAGGACTTGTATGAGTCCAGGACCCTGAGGAGGGCAGAATGGATTGTGGCCAACCCATCCCACCCCAGACACAAACTTTTTGAGACACTGCCCTCTGGTAGGATGTTGCCATCCATTAGGACCAAAACCTCACATCATAAGGCCAGCTTTTTCACCACTGCAGTTGGCCTCATCAATAAAGTCAAAGACCCCCACTGACTCTAACCTCACATTCTCAATGCATAACAATGTCACGCCATGCCATTTCATGGTCATGCCATCTTCATTCTGTGAACTTTTATTACACATTCCGGCACACACTGTACAGCTTGGTTATTTAAATAACCCATTGCACATATTCTCTTCTTGCACATTTCATGTCATGGCTCTTCATCTTCATCCTGCGACCTATTATTGCACATTTTGGACATATTGTACAACTTGGACTTTTAAATAATCCATGCACATACTCTTTAAATGTGTCTCTTTCTTTTTCCAATTGTATATTTTGGATTTCTACATATTTTAAATTCTATTTATATTACTACTTTAGTCTCTTACTGATTTATTTTTTATCTTAACTGCTCATGTACCAGCCACCAAAGCAAATTCCTTGTATGTGAGAACATAATTGGCAATAAACTTGATTCTGATTAGATTTTATTGAAAAATTTCAAGGGTCACAAATTTTGTGCAATCTTCAAAAAAAAAATTGCTACACACAATCTTCAGACCAAGCCTCACAAAATTTATTTGTTGGCTATATGATTTGTGAAAGCGTTGATAATCAAAAATGGCAGTGAAGCCACCAAACAGGAAGTAAGGTCATGTCTCTGCAACACTTTGATGTACTGGCAACAAAATTGGTACATGGACTCAGGATTAGAGCTAAAGATCTTTGCCTGAACCCAACGAGTTCAGGCTTAATTTCTGTCATTTTACTCGGGCTCGGGTTTGTGCGGTAAATGAGCAGTCAGGTGATGCATTTCGATTAGCGCCAGAAACATGCAAAAATGGATGCCAAGGAGGTGAAACGGAGGCTGGCCTCTGGCGATTATGTTTTGGTTGCACCATCAGCGAAAGTAAAGTCTGAGGTGTGGAAAAGTTTTGACCATGTCCATGATGAGAATGATGAGCCAGTGGGTTATGTGAAATGCAAAAGATGCAACGTTCTGTTTAAGTATGACGGCAAAACAACAGGGAATTCGTCGCTGATAAGACATGTCGATCGAAGCTGTTCAACACTGCCAGTGATCAACCTACAGTCAAATCGTTTGTTACAGCATTTAAACCCATCCCTGCCAAGGGTGAAACATTCAGTGACAGAGAAGTGTGTCAGCTTTTGCTGTAAAGACATGAGGCCATTTAATGTCGTAAATGGCGAGGGGTTTGAAGAGCTGGCGCAAGAACTAATTAATGTCGGGGCTGCATATGGGAGGGTTCCCATAAAGTCTGTTATTCCCTGCCATGTGACAATTGTGAAGAGGTGCACTGACATGGCAGAAGAAAAGAGAGAAGCTTTAGAGCAGAAACTTAAGAATTTGTTGAAGGATGGCACAGTCACAATGACCACAGACATGTGGACAGAGGATTATTGGAAAAGTAGTTATTTGACAAATCACATGCCATTTCATAAGTGAGGATATGGAACTGGTGAATAAAACCCTGACAACTGCACTGTTCCCTTTGGAAGAGGCAAAGATGGAAGAAAACATCAGATGGGAGATATTGAAATTACTGGTAACAAAGTTTGGCCTTGACACTTCCTCTCTCAGCAAAATTGTATGGGTGACCGATGAGGGGGCAAACATTAAATTAGCTCTGCGGTCATACCAGAGATTGGACTGCACTGACCATGTCATTAACACGGTACTGCGCCATGGACTCGACATTGCCGAGTTATCCAAAGCCGATGGTGCTCCGGACATAGGAGATACCATTTCTGCTGCTAAATCATTAGTGAGGTACGTTAAACAGTCTGGGTTGGCTGCGCAACTGTCAACAACATTGCTGCAAATGGGAGACACTCGGTTCAGTACAGTGTACTGTACCTCACACTGACCTCTATGCAGGCCATATATCATGAGCTCCATGAAAAGCTGGAGATACAAGGGGAGAGCGCACGCATTGAAAAAATAGCACCAGACACACTGGGCTTTTTGATTAACTTTCTGAGGCCGTTCTATGATGCACAGCGGGAACTTGAGGGAGACAACTATCCAACACTTAATCGTGTGTGTCTCTGGTGTGAGAAACTGAAACGCCACTGTCAACCCAATGCCCTGGACTCCCCTCAGCAAGCTGTCGTGCGTAAACAGCATGAAGACTGGCTCACGCGTAAAGTGATAATACAGGACCTCCACAAGATCGCAACATTCCTCTGGCCAAAGTTTAACCAACTTAGAATGTTGTCACACTCAGACAGGAATGCCGTACATGCCCATGCCCGCACTCTTCTGCAAGCCATAGCTGCAGGTGCACAAGATGTGGACCCAGAGCTCTCCACAGTTGAAACCACTCGTCCGGCAAAAAGAGTGAATTTTGCGGCGTGGGAAAATGTACAACAAGCTGACTGGGAAGATGACGAGGTCGCGCGCTACATTGAAACGGCTGTCATGGAAAATGAAATGGATGTTCTTGGCTGGTGGAAGATAAACAAACCATCCTACCCAAAACTTGCAAAATTAGCCAGATCAGTACTATGCATCCCGGTCAGCAGCAGCAGTGAAAGGGTGTTTAGTGCTGCTGGACGCACCATCAGTGAGCGCAGAACCATGCTGAAGCCATCTATAGTGGATTCAATAATTTTCCTCCACAAAAACATGTAGCCTAATCTTGGTGAGTAAAGGTTTTTCAAGTTATAACTAAACATTAATTGAGTCTTAAATGCACAATGTAGACACAGTATATAGGTTAATGTAGGTATTATTCTTTTATTAAATTTCAGCTGCTGTTCATCGTCAAGTTGAGGCCGGATTGTGGAGAGACGTGGGGAAACAAAGCCTGTGGTGCCTTTATCTTAATTTTATTATTGCCAAATACACATCTTAATTTAGAATTCATCTTAATTAAATTTAAGAAAAACAAATTTTTATAGGTGCATTGGCCTATTCACATTCGTGATGATTGTGGAGAGAGGCGACCGCAAGCAAGCCCAGTTTTCGTTCATATTGGGCCTAATCCCAATTTTATGTAACTTTTCGTGTCAGGCCTATTTCATTAGTTCCAAATAGGCCTACCTATGTTAGTTAAGAATTGTCGGGGTTTTTTTTGTCGCTAATCATTTTTTTAGGCCTTAATAGGCTTTGGCCTATTTATAGACTATGCGTAGGCCTGAGATATTACGATGTTAAAAGGGGACATTCTATTTATTTTTTCCAAGTTCCAAGTGGCCTGTAACCTACTGTACATCAGTCAGGAATAAATGATGTTAAAAAATTTATAAATGATTCATTCTTGACAAAAGGCAAAAGAGCTGTGTGCCTGCGCACATTTGAATAGCCTAATGTCAGGCTGTAAACAGGTTCGGGCTTTTAAAACGGTGTACTTGTTGGGCTTGGGTCAGGCTCGGGTCGAATTCTGTCGGGCTCGGGCTGGGTCGGGGTTGACTTTTCAAGTCAAGTCAAGTCAGGCCTGATTACAGCTCTACTCAGGATCCCATTTTAAGGAAGCACAAAACATTTTGTTCATTTTGCCACTGGGGCACTACAATAAGCAAAAATGTATTTTGGATAATAACTGTTGCTGTGTTTGCCTTAAAAAAATAATTATTGTGTGTCTGGTCAAACCCTGTCAGGTCCCAAGGCAAAAACCTGGCAAGTTGTCATGTCAACCTAGATGTGGCTGCCATATTGGATGTTACAAATTTTGTCCAAACTTTTACAAAATTTGGCACAGACTATTTTCAGAACAATCCTCACAGAAGTTATTTGTTTTTAATTTGTGAAAGCATTCTTCCATCACAACCCATTAAAATTTATCAGAAAGTTTAAACGTTTTTCACAGGGTACAAATTTTGTCCAATCTGCACCAAATTTAGCACAGATTATCTTTCAACAAAGCCTCACAAAAGTTATCACAGATTTTGTTGTATTTTCAAAACAATTCATCTATTTCAGCCTATCAAATTTGGTGGCAAGACGGCCAAACAGGAAGTGAGCTCATATCTTAACCACTCTTTGTTCAACTGACATGAAACTTGCTGTGAGCACATGCCCCTGACAAAATGACATGATGCTTCAATGGCAACTATGCCCTACTGGCTTGCTTGGCCCCCTCATTGCTGCTTGCAGCTGTATTTCCAATTAAACTTAGTGATTGATGTCCAAGACCTGATAACTGTTGGCACAGTTATTTTAATTGTGTCCACCACAATATCAGTGGCTTAAATGTTAAAAATGTGTTTCCATTTTGTATTTTGCAAAATATTGCTTTGTTGAATCAATTGACAAACCACCTCATGTGAGTGTATAAACTTTTTTGTAATATTTGAGTGTTTTCTAAATTCATGTGGTCCCATTACCCGTTTCATTAATTCACAATTTCAAATTGAGCATTAAGCAGGTTAATAGAAATCCACCTAGAGAGAGATAGATTAACCTTCAAGTTATGTTCAGGAAAAGCATTTAAAATGTTTACTAAAAGGGGCGGCACGGTGGTGTAGTGGTTAGCGCTGTCGCCTCACAGCACGAAGGTCCTGGGTTCGAGCCCCAGGGC
>JAODJS010000005.1:27311898-27322392 GCA_027576325.1 Sciades assimilis | reverse complement strand
GACTCGTTGTTGAATGAGGACTTATTGTTGAGTCTCTAAAATAGTCATTGAATTAAGTGACTTTTGTAGGTAAAATTGTGTGTTTAACAACCTGTTAAAATACACCAGAATGCAGGAAATGGCATCGAATTAACTAATTTTCTGAGGGAGAACTCCCCACCATGCATGCACACGCGCGCGCACACACACACACACACACACACACACACACACACCACTTCTGACACCCCTGATACCACACATCATAAAATAAGTGTTTTAAATCTTTAAACGAATAAAAAATATTACGAGAGTTTGAGTTATGATCAGTGTTGCCAAATACTGCTGACATTTCCAGCCCAAAATCTGTTCAAAACACGCCAAAATGCACTTAAAACCGCTCAATTGAGCGGGATACCGCCCAATCTGGCAATCCTGGTGATGCCGAGCTGCTCGAGCTCCGCTCTTCCGTGTTTACACTTCTATTCACTGATAGAAGTGGCGAAAAATTTTAGTTTTTATCGTTTCTTTCACAACTTGAATGCGTTAAAACAAAGAATTATGACAAACTAACGCCGCTTACACTAAAATATCGAGGGAAATTTGGAATAAAAACTTTACAGTAGGCAATTTCGACGCGGAAATTCTCAGCCGGTCGGGTTGCCGGAAACACACTTTTTTTGGCCTTACTGGGAGCTTGATTCTTTCTTCAGACATCAAGCCCCTTACTTATAGTCCATACAACTTATAACTTGACACAACCTTTGTTCTTGACGCGAATGTGGAGATCTTGAGTCTCACAGGTTCTTGCTTGACGTGCAACCGTAAAGGTGGTGTCGCTCTGAGTGTCAAGCAAGTCATACACCAAAACCTCTTTCTCAGGATTCGCTGCTGTTGACACGTACACAGGCAGGATTGACGTCCTATGAGTGGTTTCCTTCTTCTGAATGACTCTATTGGAAATTGCCTGCTGTGTCTCAAGATGGTCATTAGGTGGCTCAGGCCTTCTTTCTGCAGACCCATGACTTGCTAGAGACTATGTTTGACGAGTTCTGGATGTTGGATTTCTCTCCCGATCTTGATGCAGACAGGTTGGATGCCGTTTGTCACATTTCTCACAGACACTTCTGGAGTTGCAGCGCTTGGAATTATGGCCAATTTTGAGACCGCCAAAGCATAGTCTTTCTGCTTGAACAAATTTGACACTTTCTTCAACTGGCTTTTCCATGATCTTTTGACATTTATGCAAAGTATGCCCATGCCTTTTGCAAAAAACACACAGAGGTACTCATCACTTGTAGTAAAGGTCGTGGCACTTGAGTTACGATTTCTGTGAAGCTTGGAATCTGGATTGTTTTGTCTAGATCTTTCTTGTTCTACTGGCCTTAATGCTTGCAATGAGGTAATAGGGTTACAAGCAACCCTGGCCTCTTTGTTGAGAAAATTAACAAAGTATTTGAAGTCAGGAAAGGCTTTGTGTTCATCTTGATTGATTGTAGCTGTTCTATCCCAATGAGAACTCAACCAGTCAGGCAACTTGGCAATGATTCTCTGGTTTTCAACACAGTCATTCAGAGTTTGTAAGCTCTGAACTTAAGGCATAGCGGTTTCAGCACTGACTAAGAAGTCTACAAACTCACGAAGCTCCTTACTGTCTTTAGAAGCAATCTTATGCCATGACTGTATCTCTTCTCTGTATGCTTTGCCAACTATAAAGGTATTTCCAAAGCGGTCATCAAGTATGTCCAACACAATAGGCATCTTCTGTTCCAAGCAAGGAATAACCATCAATAGCTCGTTTAGCCAAGCCCCCCACATACTTGCGTAGGAAAAAGTTTTTCTTGAGCTGGCAGATTCTTACGATCAGTTAATGTCTGAAAAGACATCTTCCAGTCTGTGTACTGCAAGGGATCGCCGCAGAAGATAGCAGGTTCTGGAATCGGAATCCTGTTAGCTGTTATTGCCTCTACAAGCATTTTCACAAGATCATTAGTAGCTCCCGATGCAGTAGCTAGTATGTCTACTTGAGGTGCAGCTACTGTATGACTGGGGCCTTGTAGAAGGGAAGGAGATGATCTAATTGGAGGGACCCTATCTTGCAAGGACACAAGTGGGGGAACCAGAGGGCCAGGCAAGTTGAGTGCAGTGACATGGCTACCTTGGTTGTCTAGAGGGGCTAAAGCAGGAAGGTCCTCTGGCTCTTCCTCAGCATAAATCTGTAGTCTAGCCTGTGCAGCATTATGCCTTTTCAGTTCCTCCAATCTCTCAACCTCTTTTCTCCTTTCCTCCAATCTCTTTTTCCTTGCAATGCTTACTGCTACAAACACAGTTTTTTGTCGTGCCTTCTCTGCCTCCATTGCTCTTTCATGCGCTTCTTGTTCAGCAGCCACTTTTTTTCTCCTCTGCTTCAAGCTCTCGGATTTCCTCCTCACATTGATGTTGAGACTTCATGATTTTAAGCACCTCTTGAGTTGCTGCAACTTCAGCTGCTGCTTCTTCTGTGCTAACTTCAGAGAGGTCTGATCAGAAAACCTGGAAGCAGAAGAGGATTGTGAAGAAACGATGGTAGACCCTGTGCAATCAAACATTGAGCTAGTCTTAGGCCATGGTATATCTTCTGGATCACCAGCATTAGTAATGAAGCACAGAGCTTTCTCATTTGCAGTCTTGGTAATGGCATAACATGAATCATTTTTCCTTCTAATTTCAAGGTCTGGCACTGCAATAGCTCTGATTCGATCATAAATGACATTAACATAAACTTGATGGGCTTTAACAGCAATGACAACTTCAGAAATAAACTCTGGATCTTCTTTGTGTCTAATTGATCTTTTCAATCCACTGATATGATATTTCCACCTTTTATACATGCGTTCAAAGGCTTTTCTTAGGTCATTCAGCTTAGCATCTTGCAACGCCTTTCCTTTTTCAGTGAGTGTGCGAGTGCGTTCACTATTCTGAATGTCTGGGATTTCCACTGAATTATCAACATCTGTGCTTTTGTGTGCCTGTTGCAGGGTTTCCCACAGAAAATCAGTTAGTCAAGGTGGTGACCAGGGGGGACGGGCGCAACAGTTGAGCCAGGAGGGTTGGGCGGGTGGTGTCCTGTTAGGGCCAACAAGTTCTTTAAGGGCAACAGCCTTCTTTTATTTACTGAACTCTTTATAAATAAACAAAACAGTTAAAGTGCAATAACAAAGTGCAGTAACACAATAACAAGATAACAACACACAATCAAAGTGCAATAACAAAATAACAAACAATAACAAGATAACAACATACAATCACACAGCATGTGCAAGTATTCTAGTGTGATACAACTTCACATAGTTGTCTGTAAACTCTGAAGGGCCACTGTTAAGTCTTGTTTGTGATTGGGGTGGAGGTAGGTGTTTATAGAATCCTAAGGGAAACATCTTATTTACTCTTTATAAATAAAGCAGTAACTAAATGCAAGGTATAGCATACAATTGCACAACGTGCAAAAACACTTCTACTCTGACACAACTTCAGATAGTTGTGATAGATATCGCGTTCACAAGGTTTCGGGACGGACAGACGGACAACCCGAATGCCTCCTGCACCTTGCAGGGGCGGAGGCATAAATAATATCGGCGGAGCAACAGGTGATAGATGGTGCAGTAACATATTTAACCAGCAGATGCCGCTATTCGGCCTCATCGCGATGCGGCCATATTTTAATTGTCTATGCATGCGTGGATGCGGCAGATTTTTTTTTCCCTGGGGGGGATGTAGTCAAGGCCGGGGGCAGTTGTTGTCAAGGCGGCCACCCTAACTATAAAGCGCTGCGGGAAACCCTGGTATCTCAAGTCAGCCAAACAACTGAATCCATGTCAGGGACATTGGGCTTTCTTATTCACCTGATTCCAGTTCACCATTTCTTACCATCCCAATTCCAGAAATACAAAGGCAGATGCCCTATCCAGAATACACTCCACTAGCCTCAGCCAAGAATCCTCACCCATCCTGCCACTCAAGTGTTTCATTAAGAAAGAAAGAACCGCTTTATTCATCACACACTTGTGAAATTCCTCTCTGCATTTAACCCATCTGAAGCAGTGAAACACACATGCACGTGAGCAATGAGCACACACCCAGAGCAGTGGGCAGCCATGCTAATAGTGCCCGGGGAGCAGTTGAGAGTTAGGTGCCTCGCTCAAGGGCACCTTAGCCCAAGGCCATCCCATATTAACCTAATTGCATGTCTTTGGACTGTGGAGGAAACTGGAGCACCCAGAGGAAATCCATGCAGACATGGGGAGAACATGCAAACTCCACACAGAAAGGCTCCTGCAGGGCTTAAACCCAGAATCTTCTTACTGTGAGGCGACCGTGCTAACCATTTACACCACCATGCTGCCCAGTACTAGTACTACTACTATTATACTACAATACTACTATTGTAGTATTTCCCAGGTATTTCCTCTCACCTGGGAAATAGACAAAGAACTGTCCCAATCTCAGCTTCACAACCCTCCAGAAGCATGCCCTCCAGGTCTAATGTTTGTCCCAGTTTCTCCCTGAGCTGAATATGTGCAAAATTCATTCAAACACTCTGCCACACATCTCACCCCATTCCAGTGTGTTCTTGGGTACCAGCCATTGCTATTCTCATGGGATGACTCCTCCACACACATTCTGGCAGTTGACACATGGTTTCAGCAGAGTGAGCAAGTGTGGGAGAGTGTCCATCAGCAAGAAGGTACAAGTTCTATTCCAATAAGCACAGAGGCGAAACGTCTCTTTATGTGCTGGGTGACAGAGTCTGGGTCTCTACCAAAGACTTATGGGACCCCAACGCCTGTTGGAAACTCAGTGCCAGGTACATCAGCCCCTTCAAGGTTCTCCATCAAACCAACAAGGTCTCCTACAAACTGGAGCTCCTACAACACCACTGTCTGTTATCCACTTTCCATGTGTCATGTCTAAAGCCTAAATTGCTAAAGTCTAAATTCCTGGAATGCTAGCTACAAACACACCCACCACTAAATGCCCCACACCTTTGAACCTGGAGGGACAACCAGTGTACCAGGAACACAAGATCCTTATCTCCCACCATCAACAGGTCAACCTTGAATATATGGTAGACTGGGAGGGCTACAGACTGGAAGAACACAGCTGGGTTCTAGCCAAGGACATTCTGGACCCACTAATGACCAATGAATTCCCATTTTATTTATTTGTTTATTGTAATATGTAATTTTTGTAATTTTGCAGGACCTCAGGTATTGGAGCTTATTGCTCTGTTGAAGGATTCCCTGCTGCTTAATCAGCGAAGTTTATACATTAAAAAAAAAAAGAATTCCATGCCAGACATCCTGAAAAGACCGCACCAAGAAAACATGGAAGCCCAAGGAAAGAAAATACTCCCATAGTGAGCATCTTGGTGTGTGTGTATGTTTCTGTCACCGATAGTGTTAGTAATCAGAGTTCGTGCCACCCTCCAAACACTCCTAAACATCTCATTGCCCTCCCTTTCCGGAATTCTTATCACCGTTGCACCAGCTCATCATTACCTCCAGTATTTAAGGACACTAGTTCCAAGCCATCAGTGTGACATATTGCTCAGTGTGTCCCTACCTGATCATACCAAGCCATTTATCCTGTTACTGACTCTCCATGACTTTGACCCTGTTTTCCATTTATCCCTGACTCTGAACTCTCGTCTGATCTCTGATATACTGTTTGCACATTGACCAACCCTCTGATTGACACTAACCCTAACTTGACACTAATTAGGCTCACAGTTTGGATTTGGCTTCCAGTTTGTAACACACTCGCTCACATCTGTACTTTTATTTAAGTAAAGAATGTGTATATTTTTGCAACCTCTGCAACTGCTATGTTTACATCTGGTGTCCACACTACTCTGGTGTTTTCGAGCTCCTAAAATGAAGATTTTTGATAACACTGCTGGTCTCATTTTAGTTTGAGAACTCCATGCTTTTGTTTTGGTCTGGATGGGCAGAAACAGAGACTTTTGGAAATGATGATGCAGACACCCACATTTGCCTCCTGATTGGGTTTAATCAGTCACAACATATCTTTCCCTGATTCGTCATGCCCCTATCACATGACCCTTTTCCAGAAGAAAACAAACCAGTGCATGTTATGCTGGCATGTACATAAATCGTCATATGATATACTTTCTCAGGTGTGTGGGTATGGACAAAGATAATTTCTAATACACAGCTAAAATGCTTATCTGGGTGGAAATCATTTTCATTTTAAAATGCCATTTTAAAAGTAAAATTTATTAATGTGAATGTTGCCTCAGTCATCTCTCTCCTGTTGTCTGAGGATCATCCAACAGAATGACATATTAAAGGCAGTCACATAGGACAGCCATCATCGTCATACAGACATTTCAATTATTGTAAATGTCTACAGAGGTTATACACAGGGATTAAATATAGAGGGATTAAGTAATACATTATATACCACTTATCAATGTATAAGCTGTTTATTTTTTACTTGAGTGTCATTTCTACATTTTCATATTTATTTCTTGGAAAATTAGAAAATTATTGAAAAATTAGATGCATACTCTGATGGAAGAACCTCAAATGTCTCATAAAGGTCTGCTCCCCCCACATTTTGTGGTAATCACTAATCATCAGCAAAGCGTTAGGCAACACTGCAAGAAGCTAGTAAAGCATTAATTATTTGGTATACTTTGAGATTGGGATTTACAGTTATGAAAGGGGCTGCTATAACATTAGCCCATGCAATTGCACCACTGCTCCACCAGAGGTATCCCAGGGGTTGTCATGGCCACTAATTAGGGAACAGCTCATTCCTGCATTCTATTTTTTCTTAACTATCTTTCTTACATTGAGGAGGGTTGGGGGTTTATTAGCTTGGGAACATGGCTATAAGCGCATGTATTTCCCCTTTAGCTGTCAGTTCATTTTCACATATTGGTGATATATTTCACATCTTTATCATCTGTGAGCTCATGACCTTACATGCCTTCAGAAAAAAAAAATGGGCATAGATTTAAATTTTCAGAAGACAGTAAACAGTTTTATTTATCATGAATGTGTGTTCAAAGTGCAGACTTTCAACTGTAATGTAAAGGCATTTACATCCAAATTGGATGAATGGTTTGAGTTACAGCACTTTTTATATCACCCCATCCCCAACACACACACCACACACACACTTAGGCCCCATCCACACAAGTACGCAGCCTCACCCAATAAGCTGTCGTTTTGAAAAAAATCTCCGTAAACACGGCGCTGTTTCAATTTGCTGGAAACGACCCAAAATGCTGTAGTACATATGCCAGGCCTGTATGTGGTGCTGTGACGCCCCCAGACCAATACACTAAACCCGGAAGAGAAGCCATGGAGCATGCGCATAAAGGTCATGTGCTGTTTCAAAACAAGCTCATAACACGAGAAGTTTTGTTGCTCCTCGCAATAATAAAGTGGAAGGTTTTGTTTGCTATTTTGTAATAGACTCAGTTGTTTCTGCAGTGCGAGCACAAGCCTGTAGTCCGTCATTGTTGTTGTTATGACTTGTCTAGCGATGGCGCCTGAGCTTAAAGGTTAGAGAGGCGGGGCTTATACGTCATAGTTTCTGAAAAAATCTGCTTCACCGTCCACACAACACCAGGCTATCCGGCGTATTCGGATTTATCCACTCTGGGATGCGTTTTTAAAAAAATATCATTTTCACACCTCGAGAAGAACGGACCTGTCTGGACGCGAGGCCGAAACGATAAAGTTTTTATGCAGAATCATCAAAAACATACTCATGTGGACGGGGCCTTACACACTTGAACACTTTTGTTTTTAAGTATCAGAAGTAATTGGACTATTGTTTGCACAGCAGGTGTGTGTTATTTCCTCATTATTTGACTTACAAGTAAATAAAAGGGCTAGAGTTGCATTAGGGTTGAATTTGAGTGTGGTATTTGCCTTTGGAATCTATTGCTGTTAACTCTCAATAGCTCTTTCTGCCAAGATATTTCCCAATATTACTATCAAAAGATCCCTTAATATACTGGCTTCGGTTGTTTGCACTGAACCAAATAAAGCCACTGTTTTTTTACATGGCATGCCAGCATTTCTGGAACCATACCTGTAGGCATGACAACACAGCAGTACATTGGTGTCTAAGGGGATATTCATGTTACCCATTGGAAATATGAATACCCTGAGCGTACTGGTGTTGCTTTCAAAACAATAATGGCAGGTGAACTAAGTGTCAAGGTACGTTTGTTAGCTGTGCACATTTATACCACTCTTCAAATGCAAACACAGTTGCTGAGCAATGTGTTTGTGCAGTCCAAAATATGATAAAGGAGAAATTGAAGAGAAGTGGGAAGCAATTCAAGGCAGAAAGGTGTGTAGACTTGAGACACTGTAGCTGGAAATGTTTGAATTTGCGCTGGTCTCAGAAAGAATAATATCAATGTTAAAAAAGCTCACACCCTTGTTTTGCAATGGCAGCTTTCTTTTTCTTTTTTAATTTTTTTTTTACATTACCTTTTACATAGATGTCAGTTCTGATACTACCAATCATTCCAACTCAGCAGCGGAAACAAAATGATCCCCCATACCATATTCAGACATTTTACACAGAGTTCCCATCTTGAACAGGCCGTGTAAAAGGGGATAATATGAAGTCCAAAGAGCTGTCACTCTCAGTGAAGCAAGCTGAGAGTGATTTTTTTTACTTTAAAATCAAAAGCATAGCCTTCCCACTCCACCAGGTATTCCAGGTCGTCTTTCTTGTGACAAGAGTTGAGGATATTGTGCAGAATGTATGTGGGTTGTCCTTCCAGGGTGAGCAGTGCAGGAGGTGAAGTGGATGGGAGACTGATGGCTAATAGCCCAGGGATGGTGGGTTTCAGGCACAGTATGTGAAACATAGGTGAGAATTGGCTGTGCTGGGGAATGTCAAGCTTGTAAGTGATGTCATTAACTCTTTGTAGTATCTTGAATGGACCAATGAATTTAGTGTTGAACTTTTTGCAAGATTGAGGATTCCTGATGTCCTTGGTGGGTAGCCACACTCTGTCTCCTGGGTTATACTGGGGGGGTCTCCTCTATGACAATCAGCAAAGTGCTTGTATCTTTGCACCACTTGCTCTAGGTTGATAGTCATGTACACACTGGAAGGGCATAAGTTGGGTGGCAGTGTTGCAGCGAGTTTTGAGCATATTCAACCCATGGCAGGAACTGAGCCTAGTCCCTCTATTTTTCAGTGCAGAATACCCTGAGAAAACACCCAATTTCCTGGTTGGCCCGTTCTACCTAACCGTTTGACTGAGGATGATGGCCAAAACTTAGGCTCACTGAAACTCCCAAACTTTGTCCATGAATTTGGCCCAGAGTCATGATGTGAACTGGGGGCCCTAATCGCTAACTATGTCTTTGGGGATGCCAAAATAATGAAAGACATATGAAAAGATCATTTCTGTTGTTTCTTGTGCTGTGAGCAGGATGGATGGAGGAACGAGTCTAAGAGACTTAGAGAAGCAATCGATGATGACTATGCTTACTGTGTGGGTTTGGGATTTGGGAATGTCAATGATGGTCGATTGCAATGTGGGACCATGGACATTGTGGTGTGGGTAATGGCATGAGTTTACCCACTGGAAGTACCTGGGGCACTTTAGCCTGTGCACACACAGAACATGAGGAAATGAATTGGTTGAAGTCCATGAGCATGTTCATTCATCAGTACTTTAGTTTTGGGCAGTTGGTAAGTACATTGGCTGCCCAGGTGCTCAGTCATGGGAGTAGCATGTGTCCAAGTGATCAGCCAGCCTCAGAGATGTGGATGAACAAACGTGAAATTGGGGAGAATAGCTTTCAGGAATGTGGTATGGTAAGGTCTGGGCAAGCTCTCAATCTATGTCCCAGGTGAGGGCATTGATGAAGCAGGCAGGAGGGATTATGGGTTCTGAATCCTGGACTAGGGCTGAGAGGGTATATACAGGACTATGCAAGGACAAAGCTTTGGTATTTTTGGAGCCAGGTCTTCATGCTGTGGTGAACTGGAAGTGGGTGAAGAGTAGGGCCCAGTGAGCTTGATGGGGGTTCAATCTTTTGGCCGATTTGAGATACTCCAGGTTTGTGTGGTCATTGTACATGATGAATGGCTAGGTTGCTCCTTCTAGCCAGTGTCACCATTCCTCCAGGGTAAATTTAACTGCCAAAAGCTTCTGGTTTTTAATGTCATAATTTTGTTCTGTGGGGGTGAGTTTCATAGAAAAGAATGCCACGAGGTGAACCTTGGGCTTCTTGCCAAAGTACTTTGAGAGTACTGCTCCCACCCTAGACTTAAAGGCATCCACTTCAACCATAAACAGTTTCAGGAAATCAGGGTGTTTAATGATGGGCAACGCTGTCATATAGGGGGGAAAGGTGATGACAATTATAAGGGCTCACAGCTCACTAGGGCCAACACACAGCCCCCCAGGTGGGGGAAGGGCCCTTGAGGAGTCTGTAATTTTATTTTCCTTTAAATATCAATACC
>JAODJS010000005.1:26516533-26528192 GCA_027576325.1 Sciades assimilis | reverse complement strand
CCTAACCTGCATGTCTTTGGACTGTGGGGGAAACCGGAGCACCCGGAGGAAACCCATGCGGACACGGGGAGAACATGAAAACTCCACACAGAAAGGCCCTTGCCGGGCCCGGGGCTCGAACCCAAGACCTTCGTGCTGTGAGGCAACAGCACTAACCACGACACCACCGTGCCGCCCCGGAATCACAATGTATAGATGAATTTTAATTACCAAATGATTCGATAAAGGCTGATTGGTTTGGGTTTCTGAAGAATAAAACACTGTGTTGTGCTGTTATGGGAAAGGAAAGCACTGGGCTGGTGTGATGAAGTCGAGTTCCTGTTCCATTACAATTTGATGACTCAAAGCAAAGAAACTAGGACACAAGTGTGCAAAAGTTGTAGCCTGTAGATCATTGTTCAGCCCCCAGTAGTGAAGATGATTCTGATACAGCCTGATTATTGTGTAAAAGTAGCTTTCATATAAAGAAAATAGTGACACTATCAATAAAAGCTGCATATTATCTTTCAAAGTATTAAGCTGGGACTTGCTTACAGGCTTCAGGAACTCTGACGTAGCATGGGTAAGTATTTGCAACATCACAAATGAAAGAATTTTACAAATTAAAATTAGTATAACGAAAAAACAACAATAAAATGCAGCTGATGGGTAGAAAGCAGTGTTGTAGTCGAGTCACTAAACCTCGAGTCCGAGTCCAGTCTCGAGTCCCCAGTATTCAAGTCTGAGTCAAGTCCACTACTGATCCGAGTCGAGTCTGAGAACAAGACTCCAACTGCACCATTTGATGGTGGCTGTTGCTGCCTTTATGCGAAAGCGTCTCTGCTACTGTGTTGGACTAACGTTACTGCTCGACTGCCCCGTTTTAATTAACAGGCTACAGATTAAAGCTTGTTCATTGCTCAGCAAGCCCCGCCCATTATCAACAGGGCAAATAACATGAGAGAGGGTTAACGTTAGCTAGTTCATTGCTCAGTAAGCCCCGCCCATTATCAACAGGGCAAATAACATGAGAGAGGGTTAACGTTAGCTAGTTCATTGCTCAGCAAGCCCCACCCATTATCAACAGGGCAAATAACATGAGAGAGGGTTAACGTTAGCTAGTTCATTGCTCAGCAAGCCCTGCCCCCTATCAACAGAGCAATGAACACAGCGTGTCACTTCCTTCTCTGGGTGGAGTCTTACCAAATGACGATTGAAGTTCGAGGTTGTCCTCGTCATCTCCTCGATAGTTCTTATACATCCGGAACACATAGCAATGCATTTTTCCCACTGCACGAGAAGTCTGTATAAGCAAAGCGAACAGTCCTAGGGGCCTCTCTCCAGGCATTTTAGCACCATTAATGTTAGTTTGCTCCTGAACATGACGTATGAACAGGTGAATGTACATTCTCTTGCACAAAATTAGTATCAAAATTAAATTACATTTTTATGTAATTATTTAATTTCAAAAAATAAAGAAAAAAATCCGAGTCCTCGTCTCCAGTTTAAGAGTCCGAATGCAGTTAATGAATGAGTCCAAGTCTGAATCATCAGTCCTCAAGTCCAAGTCAAGTCACGAGTCCTTAAAATTAGGGCATGAATCGGACTCAAGTACTACAAGCCTGGTAGAAACAACACTTCTGTCATAGTTTATTTGGTAAAAAGAACAATTTTTAAACCATGATCTACTGTGGTACATGGCTGTTGGTACATGTATTTAAATGAGTGGCATAGCTCACATTAAAGTGCATATCATGGGTAAATTCAGGAGCGAGATCAATGTAATTCTCCGATTTTATATTAAACTTTGGTCAAATATCTGTCACATTTTTGCATTTTGTGCAATTTTTTTTTACCTTGCGCAATACCAGAAAAATTCAGTTGAAATCAAGTCATTTGATGCGAATTGGTCCGCCTCGGAAAAAGCTTGCCATTTGGATTTCCTGGCAAACATTGATTTTCATGACGTCGCTTGCGGGACGCCGCCCTCTGAATCCTATGTCAGCGCTGGTTTTTTTTTTTTTTTATTGAACTTTTATATACGTTTATATACACTTGGACAACAATCAAAACCATAAACAGTCACAATTTCCACAAGACATTTCACATACTTCACACATTTAAAACAAACACACACAAACACTCAACGACACACGTCAGTGCAGCAGTTTCAAGTTGATTGTGCATTTTAACATTTAAGAAACTCTATTAAAGGTTTCCACACAGTCTCAAACTCTGCAGTCCTTCCCATGGTTATAGAAGTCATTCTTTCCAACACAATACAAGATGCCAACTCCTTTATCCACACTTGTATCGAGGGCACATCCATTTTTTTCCAAGACAGAGCGATCATCCTCCTGGCCTGTAGGAGTCCGAAATCAATTAAAGTTGACTCTTTAGGACTGACCATAAAATTTTTTGGATATATACCAAGTATACAAATTTTTGCCTGATAAGGTACCGTCACTCCAACAATCTCAGATAAAGTCAGAATTTCTTTCCAATATTTTTTTTTTTATTTTTGGGCAGTCCCATACACAGTGGTACAGAGTACCCTTTCCTTCCAAGCACTTCATGCACGTGTCTGGCACATCAGGGGACCATTGATTTAACTTAACCGGGGTAATGTATGTTCTCATCAACCATTTGTATTGTAATAATTTCATTCTAGAACTGATAATTGTTTTTGGGCTTTAAAGCATGCCTTTTGCATGTCCTCCTGAATATCCAGTCTCCATGCCTCTAGCCTGTCGATGGTGGACTCTTATCATATGACATCATCCCCCCAGGTGCTGAAGTGTAAGGTCTTCAAGATGTGATAGTGGTGGTTCATTTACTACATTCTTATGTTTAGATAGAATAAAATGTTTCAATTGCAGATACTTAAAAAATGTTTTCTAGGAATAGAGTTTGCTTGGCACATCTGTTCAAATGTAAGAAGATTACCATCCATATAAAGGTCCTCTATTTTTTGCGCACCATTATCTGCCCATATTTTGAATCCACCGTCTGCTCTTCCTGCTTTGAAATATGTATTGCCCCATATGGGGGAGAAACGAGAGATGGAAGGAGTGTCTCCAATATGCTGATGTGCCTTGTACCAGATGTCAACAGTGTTTCTGAGGAAAGGGTTCCCCGTTAATCTTTAGTTTCTTTGGGTCTGCAGAATACATATACAGCCTTAATGGGAGGTTTGGTACTGATGCCTGCTCAATATTCACCCAGGCTGGAGGGGCCTCCAGTGAGAAATAAAACATTGCAGAACGTAACTGGGCAGACCAATAATACAATTTCAAATTTGGAAGCTGTAGCCCTCCCCTCTCATATGGCAAGTACAGCAATCTGAGCCTCAGTCTAGACTTTTTGTTATTCCAAATGAATTTACCAAAAGTACTATTAAGCTTGTCAAAAAAAGAACCTGGCAGTGGAAGTGGGAGTGATTGAAACAGGTATAAAAATTTTGCCAATATACTCATTTTAATCAGGTTTATACGGCCAATCATTGATATGGGCAACGTTGACCATCGATCCAATGTCTCATTTACTTCGGCTGTTAGTGGATCATAGTTTGCTGGGATGATCATTTTAATTTCAGGTGTAATTTTGACACCAAGATAGGTGAATCCTTCCTTTGCATTAGAAAAGGGGGTTTTTATGACCGGATTCAATCTCTCTTCTTTATTTAAAAACAGTATGGATGATTTTGCATTATTAATGTTATACCCAGAGAACCGCCCAAACAGTTCAATCTGTTGTAAAAGATGTGGGACACTAACTGACAGTTTAGTTAAAAACACAATCACGTCGTCAGCATACAAGGATATTTTATGCTCCTGTTCTCCTAAACAAATGCCTGATATGCCCGTCTGTGCCCTTATTGCCATAGCCAGTGGCTCTATGGCCAATATAAATAACAGAGGTGATAGAGGGCACCCCTGGCGGGTAGATCGCTCCAAGGTGACTGGTTTAGAGATTATACCATTTGTCAAGACACTGGCTGTTGGACTTGTATATAAAATCTGAATCCTGATGGTCACGTGATGCTTTCTGAGTGAGCGGTCGCCTTTAATCGACCTCCCGTCTAACAGTTAAAATATTTATCTTTTTGACCTATCAAACCACTACTTTCAAAGACATTTCGACATAACATTATGTCCGGAACAGATGCTGCAACTTCTCAGCGACAAACAACGAGGAGCCGTCGTGTTGAACCAAAAACAACCACTGCTAACTCAGGGGTGGGTGAAGGAGAACAGGAGGAAAACATGGCTAACGCCATTGCCCAAAGCGTGACGGCTAAGATTAGCGCCCTGATGGACACTAAATTTGCCGAACTTCAGGTCAGTTTGAACACTCTAACAAGCCGTATAGATAACAGTAAGAGGCTGAGTGAGGCTGAGAACCGTGTCTCAGAAAATGAAGATCGGACGAGTTCCCTGGAGACGAAAATTGCACTCCTAGAGAAAAAAGTGCAGGACCTGACTACCCGTGCTGATGACATTGAAAACCGGAGTCGTAGAGACAACATTCGTATTATTGGATTGAAAGAGGGCAAGGAAGGGAACCAGGCGGTGGAATTTTTTGAAAGCTGGCTTCCTACTACGCTGGGGATACAGACCAAACGCGGGGTTATCAAGATCGACAGGGCACACAGGTCTCTTGGGGAACGCAAGCCAAATTATAACAGACCGGTAATCCTCAAACTCCACAACTCAAGGGACAAACAAAGAATTCTGGCAGCAGCAAGACAGAAGGGCGATATCATCTACGACAACAACAAGATCCTGATTTGCCAGGACTTCTCCCAGTCGGTGAGAGAAGCACGACGCGAGTTCAACGACATCTGCGAGGGACTGCTCGAGAAGAAGATACGGTTTCGGATGCAATACCCCGCCACGCTCTCCATCACAGTCCGCGGGAAGGAACACTCATTTAAATCACCCCAGGAGGCTGAAGAGTTCATAAGTAGGTGTGATCTCCTGACGGCCACGAGAGGCGAAACTGAAGAAATGGCTTGATGGCTGTGGTGAGGTTTATTGTTATGGGTGTGCTTTCTTATAAAGACATTTGATTTTCAAAATATTTGGCAGTCCTGGATGGCCGAGTACATTTGTTCTAAGTAGATTTTCAATGGTTTGATTATGTGCATTACAATGACTGTTTGGACGGGAGGGGTGTGGAGGATTTTTCCTATATTTTTTCTCCTTTATAGACAGGACAGTTGGGAAATGCTCCTTAATGTTGGATTGATCTTTCTAAGGATTGGAGGGCTACCGTTTTGCTTCACTTGTCCCATTTACTCTAAGATTGTCTTTTTTGTTGGGTGGGGCTTGTTCTTGGGATATGGCTCAGCATTTGGGGCTGGTGCCACTCTGACAGCTAAGTATTGTGTTTTTTCTTTTAGGTGCCTTATTTCCCCCCTCTTTTTTTTTTTTTTTACCCCCATTATGGTTGTGTCCTCAGTGTCTCACAGCAATTACCTAATAATATTTTACATATTCTTGTTATTGCATTTACAATTGATATTTAGTTATGAGTGATGTTAAAATAATCACACTCAATGTCAAAGGCATCAACAATGTTGTTAAACGTCAGAAGATACTCTCCTTTTTAAAAAAAGAAAAATGCCAAATAGCCTTCGTCCAGGAAACCCACCTCTCAGATTTAGAACATTTAAAACTACAAAGGAGCTGGGTGGGTCAGGTTTTCCACTCCTCATATAATTCCAAGAGTAGGGGGGTTGCTGTTCTCATACACCGTTCATTACCTTTCACCTTGGAAAATAGCATATCGGACAAAGAGGGACGGTATGTACTCCTGTCTGGCTATCTATATGGTGAACTTATTGTTCTAGGGTGTGTCTATGCCCCAAATAATTACGAAGCATCCTTCCTCCCAAAACTTCTTGCTGATTTGGCGTCATTCTCCTCCCCATACATGCTCATTGGTGGCGATTTAAATTGTGTGCTCAATTCAGAGTTGGACGTGTCTTCTCCTCGTCTTACATCTTCTTCTAAAAGTAATAGCTTGCGTGAATTTCTAAAAGATTTGGATTTATATGATGCTTGGAGGGTACTTCACCCCCTCAATAGGGACTACACATTTTTTTCTTTCCCTCATCAGGTTCATTCCAGGATTGATTATTTCTTCTCCTCAAGACAATTCTTGGCCAGAATAAAAGATTGCAAGATTGGTACCCAATCTTTATCAGACCACTCACCTGTAGTCATAGTCATTTCCCCTCCCTACAAAGACCCCTCATGCTATCATTGGCGTCTGTCACCGGTCATGCTTAACAGCCAACGCTTTGTTGATTTTGTTACTGCGCAATGCCAATTCTTTTTTGCTGAAAATAAACCCCCAGAGATTAGCCCTTCAACTTTATGGGAAGCCGCAAAGGCCACCATACGGGGGGCCATTATATCTTATACCTCGGCACAGAAAAAGGAGGCCTTAAAAAGACAATTAGAACTAGAAGAGGCTTTGAGAGTTATCCAAACTCAATTTAAGCGTACACCAAACAAATATCTAGCAAAAAAATTAGAGGCAGCTCGCTCAGCACTTAATCAAATCTTAAACCAAAAAGCCAAGGCCCAAATATTTTTTGCTAAACATAGACTGTTTGAGTCAGGCAACAAGCCAGGCCGTTTACTTGCCCGTTTGGCTCGTGGAAGGGTGGAACCTAATATTATCTCCTCTTTGCTAGATAAACATGGAACAAGGCATTTTAAGTCAACTGAATTAAACTCATGAAGTCATTTTATGAGGAGCTTTATAGCTCAGATGGCACTGCCTCATTGGAAAATAGACGACAATTTCTTGATAAGATACATTTCCCATCCCTATCAGAGGATCAAAAAAATATGTTATGTAGGCCTATTACTGAGGAGGAGGTATCAGACACCATCAAAACACTCCAAAGAGGGAAGGCACCTGGCCCAGACGGCTTCGGCCCAGACTTTTATAAAACTTTTAGGAAAATAATAGTGGGCCCCCTTACAGACATGTATGTTGACAGTCTTGAGAAGGGCTGTCTTCCTCCAACTCTAAACCTAGCACACATTTCTGTTCTTCTGAAGAAGGGCAAACCAAATGATGCATGCGGTTCTTACAGACCCATTAGCCTTATATCAGTAGACAGTAAACTACTTTCAAAGCTCTTGGCAAAACGGCTTGAGAATTTACTTCCAATTCTTATAAATCCAGATCAAACAGGTTTCATACATGGCCGCTGCTCTTCAAGCAATGTTAGGAGACTTTTAAATATTGTTCATTCTTCGTTCCAAAATAAACAGAAAACACTAGCTATATCATTGGATGCCGACAAGGCGTACGACCGCGTCGATTGGCCTTATTTGTTTGACATTATGGAAAGGTATGGCCTTGGTGGGAATTTCTTGAAATGGACCCAAACTATATATCAGGCACCCAGAGCCATCGTCATAACTAATGGGCGCCGCTCTGAACCTTTTCCAGTGGCTAGGGGTGTTCGACAAGGGTGCCCTCTTAGCCCTCTTCTTTTTGCCTTGGCCCTAGAGCCTCTTGCAGAGGTCATACGTTTACATACTGAAATACAAGGAGTATATTTGGGAGACATAGAACACAAAATTGCCCTTTATGCAGACAACATACTTTTGTTTGTTTCATCACCAGCGTTATCCATTCCTGCAATTATGAATACTTTTAATGAGTTCAGTTTTGTGTCGGGTTATAAAATTAACTTTAATAAGTCTGAGGCTATGCCACTAGGTCGCATGGCTAAATCCGATGTCCTAAACAACTTTCCTTTTAAATGGTCAAATTTGGGTTTCACATATCTTGGAATTAGAATCTCACAGACTCTGTTGGATCTCTGGAAATTGAATTTTGCACCTATACTTAGTGCAGTCAAAAAAGACCTGGAACGTTGGCATAACCTCCCTATATCTCTGTTTGGCCGAATTAGTCTCATCAAAATGAATGTACTTCCCCGTTTACTTTATCCTTTGCAGATGCTTCCTTTGTACCTAACAAAAAAGACTAATAGGGATTTGGAGAGGGCAGTGTCCAAGTTTATTTGGCATGGGAAAAAGCCTAGATTACGTCTTAAGGTACTTCTACTCTCTACAGATATGGGTGGGCGTACATTACCCAATTAAATTTTTTATAATTGGGCCTGCCATGCTCGCCACCTTTGGTCCTGGTTACATACTTTTATAGATGGGGAGTCTTGTGTTGACTCTTGGGCTTGCTATCCATTCTCTCCTTGGAGTTTGGTTATGTGTAATTCAAATAATATTAACCCTGATGTTAAACACAACCCCTTAATTTATAATAGCATTAAAGTTTGGCGAGATATTGCAAAACACTTTGGGATACATGGGAAATCTTTGATGGCACCCATCACTCAGAACCCTGATTTTCCTCCAGGTAACAATTCCTCTGTTTTCATGTCATGGCGAGATAAGCAAATCATTTTTCTTGGCCATTTGTTTAAAGACAATACTCTTATGTCTTTTCAGGAACTACAGGATGCCTTTGATATTCCTAGGTCCAATTTCTTTGGCTACTTGCAAATAAGACATTTCATTTTTTCCTTGTCAAACTTTCCTTCTACCATTTCTCTCTTGCATAATCCAGAACATTTCCTTTTTAACCGTAAAAATCTCAAACAGTTCATTTCAGGTTTTTATTCTCTACTGCTTTCCTGTGGCACATATGAGCTGCCCAACATCTTTCAAAAATGGGAGGGTGATTTAGGGACCGAACTTATTGAAGATGACTGGCAGGAGGCCATTGTTTCCATCAGATCAGCAGCTACCAGTAATAGACTGAGGGAAACTCAGTATAAAATACTGCACAGGTTACACATCACACCGATCATATTACACAAAATTGATCGCTCAATTTCTCCCCTCTGCACCAAGTGCAACTCTGAAAGAGGGACCTATTTTCACTATTTCTGGGATTGTAAGTATACGTCAAGATTCTGGACCCAAGTGGCCAAAATAATTAGTGAAGTTATTGAAGCTGAGGTAAAAAAAAAAAGACCCTAGCGTCTTTCTGGTTGGGTTGCCCTCTAAGGCACTACAGCTACCAGCGCCAAGATCACATTACTTGAGAAACTTCTCATTTCTGCACGTAAATGCATATTATTGAACTGGACTAAAGAACGCCCACCTACAGTCACACAATGGTACAAAGAGATTTTCAGTATTTTGCCACATGAAAGACTGATGGCTCTGGCCGCGGGGAAAGAAGGTATGTTTAACAAAATATGGTCCCCCTTTATAAACTATCTTCCAGAAGATCTGAGTTCTCTTCTCTTGAGAGGAGTTTTACATGAGTTCTGGTCACATACCAGGCCTAGATCTCCCTCATAACCTGGTCACGAGACGCATGTCTATTTCTTGTGATAACAATGTGCTCCTGTATTGTAGTTGTGGACACACCTCCCTTTCTTTTCTTTGTCCTTAGATTATTTCTCATTTATGTCTATTTATTTGTGGTTACTTATTTCTTGTTGTTTATTATTTTATTATTCTGTTTATTATTTAATGTACTTTGTATTTTCTGTTTGAGCCCTGGTAGCTGTCGATGGGGTGGGGGGTGGGATGGGAATGTTTTGTAAGTTGTTGTGTGATAAAAAAAAACAATTAAAAGTATGTTAAAATAAATAAAATCTGAATCCATTTTAGAAATTTCTGTCCAAATCCATATCTCGGCAGAACATTAAATAAGCATGGCCATTCTATTCTATCAAAAGCTTGCCGAGCATCCAGTGAAAGTAATGCTGTATCTTTCACATAAAATTTTTCATGAATTATATTAAGAACTCGTCTAATATTGTGAAATCCTTGACGTTTTTGAACAAAACCATTCTGATCATTATGAACTATGCATGGGATATAAGGGTCCAGTCTCCTTGCTAAGACTTTACAAAGTATTTTTGTGTCACACCCGATAAGGCTTGTTATTCTAAATGACGAGCATTCTATGGGGGGTTTCCTGGTTTCAAAATCAGTGTTATTGCTAATCTCAAGGAGGGTAGGAAAGTTCCTGTTTGATAGGATTCTTCAAACATATTAATGAGTGGGATTAATAGTTTCTTTAAATGTCTTATAGAATTCAACTGGCAAACCATCAGGTCCTGGAACCTTGCCACTTAATATTTTGGATAGCTTCTGAAATTTCTTCAGTTGTCAAATCACCATCTAATTCATTTTTAGCATCTTCTGTCAGTGTCTGGAATTGAAACCGATCAAGAAATGTATTCCGTTCTTCTGCGGTTTGGGGGCATTCTGACCTATAAGTTTTCATAAAATTCTCTAAAACTATTAATTTCCAATGGATCTATTGACAGGTTCCCTGAAGGAGTCATTATACTATTAATTGTTCTCTCAGACTTTTTTCTTTTAACTCTCCATGCCAAAAGTTTCCCAGCTTTTTCCCCTTGATTGTAATAGGATTGTTTTAGCCACATTAAACTTTTTACAACTTTATCAAGAGAACTTATATTCAGCTCTCAGAAGTAGCAAGTCTCTCGGTTTCCTTGGATCATCCCTTACATTCAGACTTATCTCTAAGGATTTAATTTGTTTTTCCAATGTTTCCATCATTACCCTTTGTTTGGTCTTGGAGCTTGTGTAACTGATGATTTCTCCTTGAATGTATGCCTTAAACACTTCCCATCTCATGCTAGCACTAGTTTGATCGGTATTTAATTCAAAATAACTTAGTTCCCACGTATTTAAAAGTCCGGATCCTGTAATCATCTTACTTGTAATTGCCAATTAGGGGGGTTATGAACATTTCTCTATATTGTCGGGTTAGCGCGTGTTTTGGGGATTTATTGAATTATGAATTATGTAATAATTCATAAATCAATAAATCACAATGTAATAAAAGATCAGTCTCATAAAATCTTTGAATATTAATCTCAGAATTCCACAATAAATTGCAAAACCCAGGATCAATATATGTTGAAGGTCATTTGCATAAAGCTTGGTTGAAGGTCATTTGAGTTCAGAGTAAGTTGATTCCGAAGCACATCATGCAATAATCACACAAAATGCAATCAAATGATTAGCTTTTATTAACTACTAAGTAATCAATAAAACATTACATTCAAAATCGATTAAATGGAATAATTAAACAATAAAGGCATGGAAATATAAAACAAGAAAGGAAAAGAAACAAAAGGAGAATGAGTGTAGAAATAAGAAGCGTGTAAGTGTTTGTTTGTATGTAAGTGTTTGTTTGTGTAAGCATATGTGTGTGTGTTGTGTGTATGTAAGCGTGTGTGTGTGTTAAAGTGTTGTGTGTGTTAGGCTAAGCTAGCATTAGCGACAGAAAGCTCAGACAATGGGAGGCTAAGCTAGCGTTAGCGTGTGTGAGGTCACGTTGCTAAGCGACCGCGTGGGTTGGAACCACGTGTGTGTATGTGTTAGCGTGGAGAGTTCAGACAATGGGAGCTACTGGCTAGTAGCTTTAGCAAGCCCTAGTTCGCAGACAATGTCTGGGAATTTCTATAGTTAATGCATACAATTCCGAATGGAAAAGAGAGAGAGAATAGCCAGTGGATGTGTCCGTATAAAAGGCGATTGGCTTATGCTGGGCCTACGACCTTTGTATTAGAATAAACGCAGCGCGCGCGGATTTTGCCTAGTGAACAAGCGAGCACACGCGGAAGAGACCGCAG
>JAODJS010000005.1:17853819-17866977 GCA_027576325.1 Sciades assimilis | reverse complement strand
GAGAGGGAGAGGGGAGGACACCATGGGTGCGATGGGCCGGCTGGGGAGGGGCCCGCCACCGTCTCAGTGGCAGGGGAACGGGGTGGGGAGGGGGACAAGAGACAGGGAGAAAAGAGAAAGAGAGAAGAGAAGCGAGGGGAGATGTCTCATCTGCCTGCCGTCGGAGCCGCCTCCAGATGGTCCTCTGCCAGCTCAATGGCTCGCTCCAGCAACACCGGGTGATGACACTGGACCCATTCCGCCGTTCCTTCCAGAAGTCGAAACACAAACTGCTCCAGTGCCACCAGATCAATGATCTCATTGGCGTCACAGTTTTCCATCCTCAGCCACCGCCGGCAGGCGTCCTGGAGTTGCTGGCCAAATGCGAATGGCCGGCTGACCTCCTCCAATGCCAGCATCTGGAAGCGCTGGTGATGTTGATCCGGGGAGCGGCCAAGCCGCTGCTGGATGGCTTTTGTCAGGTCAGCATAGACCAGCCGGCTGTCAGCAGGGAGCTGCTGTGCTGCGAGCTGCGCCTCACCAGTCAGGAGCGGGAGAAGGCACGCTGTGCGCTGCTCCTGGGGCCACCCCCACACCTCGGCTGCTTGCTCGAAAAGAGCGAGGAATGCTTCCAGATCGTCCTGCGGTCCCGACTTTGTGAGGGTGGTGGCAGGGGTGGTCAACGCCCCTGCTGACACGAGCCGGTGCCGGAACGCCTGGCAATCTTCCTGCTGGGCCAGCATCAAGGCTTCGAAGCGTTACTCCCGCTCCTTTCGAAGCGTGATCAGTGCTTGATGCTGGTTCTGCTGGGTGGTAGCGAGGGTACGGATGAGCTCTTCGAATGGCGGGGACTCCATGGGGTGGTTCCCTTCTGTGCTCCCGGGTTTTGGCACCACTGTAACACTTCCCGATGTGGGTGGAGCACAGAAGCACGGCAGGTGAAAGCTGATGTTTTATCCAAAACTTTATTGAGCTTTTCAGCTTCCTTTTTATCTATCATTCATTCAGTCACACACACATGCATTGTGGTTGGGGAGAGAGCTCCCTTCCTCTGCTCGCTCTCTCCTTTTATGCTCCATCCCTGTAACAAACAGTGACACACACACGAATTGACAGCAGGTGGAATGACTTAGCCACTTACCTTCCCTGACTCCACCCTCCATTCGCAGACTGCTGCTTGGCCACGCCCCCGCTGCCACAGGAGCATAAGTGTTTTTTTTTAACATGCTCTTTACTAATACTTTGGTCCTAACTACATATTGTAATGATGGTGGGTTAAGAGCCATCTCCTCCTCTGCAGGCGCTCCT
This sequence comes from Sciades assimilis, assembly GCA_027576325.1. Classification (NCBI taxonomy): domain Eukaryota; kingdom Metazoa; phylum Chordata; class Actinopteri; order Siluriformes; family Ariidae; genus Sciades; species Sciades assimilis. The sequence continues at coordinate 17,865,690 of JAODJS010000005.1, read as the reverse complement.
TGTTGCACGGTGGTGCCGAAGAAGACAACACCCCACGCACTACGCTGAAAGTAAGCAGCAGTGAATCAGCGCCAAGGGACAAAGATTGCACTACACACACACACACACACACACACACATGAGAGGAGGAACGGTTTAATGCAGCACAACTGGCAGGCGCTAATTACATCACACACATTCACCCTCCCAGGGCTCACCTTGAAGTATATAAAGGCTGTGTATGAGACAGAAAGTGATTACATCCTTCTAATGTTCAGCCTAATATTGTGTGTTTTCCTCATGCCAGATACAAGCTTAGACAATGCACTCTCCTGCTGGGAAGGAGGAAAGGCTACTGCTAAGCCATAAAGGACTCCAGCCCCATGTACATTTCCTCAGGACCCTCCCTCACCCTTGCTGCAAACCACTAGATCCACTGCCACTCCACTGACAAGGTCACTGCACCTCCTCACACAAGTAAAGAAAAGAATAAAAATCCCACCTGTTCTGCACCCTACACCTGTTTTTGTGTGTCTGTGTGCCGCTGTCACTAGGGATCCCTTACACTGGTGGAGAATACAGGTAGTTGACACGGACTCCGGCGCCCCAACGGTGGACTCTGTGGTGTGCCTCCTCCTGGATGTCAGCATGCAGCATGGACAACTGTTCCAGGAGATGGCCCACGGCCTGCACATGGCCACACAGGAGGTCCTGAGTTTGAGGCAGATTCTGTCCGCAGCCATGGTCCCCCTCCCCAACCCAACCCGTGACACCCAGTGCTTGTTGATGAAGCTCACTGTGGACGATGACATCGAGGTATTTCTGGAAACCTTTGAGAGGGTGGCAGAAAGGAAAGGTTGGCAAACCCAGGACTGGGGCTCCGATCCTCAGCTCAGTCCTCAATGGTGAGGCACAGTGGACCTACCATGCCCTCCCCCTGGTAGAAGTAGAGGACTACAGTGTGCTCAAGGAGGAAATCCTGGCCCGTTGTGGGCTCTCTCCCACCTGTTATCACCCAAATGAGGATGGGTTCCCTTTTGAGTCTGGTTCCTCTTGAGGTTTCTTCCTCATGTCATCTGAGGGAGTTTTTCCTTGCCACCATCACCACAGGCTTGCTCATTGGGGATAAAATAGGGATACAATTAGCTCATGTTTAAAGCCTTTAATTTTCTGTAAAGCTGCTTTGCGACAATGTCTATTGTTAAAAGCACTATAAAAATAAACTTGACTTGAGCTACCTCCAAATTCCACCACTGGATCTATTGGCCGGGGCAAGAGCCCCTGATGCAAATGGATCATCTTCTTTGGATCATTTGGAGGTGGCTCCAACCCAACCAGCTGACCCCCACTGACCACTTCCTGTGGGGTCTCTTGGGGGAAGAACAATGAGCCATGGTGATGAAAGTGGCCTGATCCCCCAGGGACATGGTCACTGCCCTGGAGTGTGCACTAGCCACCCTCAAGATGGGCAGAGGGGAAAGAAGAGCCCCATTCCATTGTGAGCCCTGCTATGCTGGCAGCCAGAAAACTGGGATGCCCTAGAGGGCACAGGAAGAACCCATGCCACAGCCATCTACAAGGGATCAGCCTATGTCCACTGAGTCAGAGTGCCATGCTACTAGACCTTTCAAACCATGGTTGGTGGGGTGCACCCTTCACACTGGCCACAAGCTGCAAGACTCTGCCCTCACCCTCAGACTGAACACCATTCCTGTGTCTGTGCTCCTGGACTCAGAGAGTGCCATCACCCTGGCTTGTCCCTTGGCCTTAACCAAGGCCTTTCTATCCTGTGAAAAGCTGGCCATCACCTGTGTCCATGGGGACATAAGAGAAGTTCCTGTGGCAGAGGTCCAGATCCATGGTCGAGGACATGAGTCATAATGGTTGGACTAATCACTGATCTCCCTGTGCCCCTCCTTGTAGCCAGAGATTGGCCAGAGTTTCCCACCTCCATTGCTGTCCCAGGGCAGAGAAGAAGGAAGTGGAAAACCAGACTTTCATTTCAGCCCCAGCGCACCCTATCAGCTGCTTCTGGGACCATGTTCTTGGCCAAGCAAGAGTCAGCAGGTGCTGAAGCTGAAGGTGAGCCCTCCTTACCCACTAACCCTCTCACTAATTTGTCCCAACAGACCTTAGGGGAAGGAAACTTTAGGAGGGAACAAAAGAAGGATGACTGGCTGAAGCACTGCTTGGGTCAGGTGCAATGGGTCGATGACCAGAATCTACACCCCAACCAGGAGCTGCCCTCGACCTATGTTCTGGTGAAGAAGTGCCTGTTGTATTATCACTGCAAGCACTGGGGCAAGCCCTGTGACCCCCTCATTGTTCCCAGAATCAAAATCGACACCACCATGCACCTGGCCCAAGCCCACCCACTAGGTGGCCACTTGGGACCCCAAAACACCCTAGAAAAGAGTTGGGATTGGTTCCACTGGCCAAGGATGGTGGCTGAAGTACATGGCTTCTGCTGGCAGTGTCCTCAGTGTCAGCAAAGTACCCCATACAAGTCTGCCCCAGCCCCATTAATTCCTCTCCCTATCATCAGGATCCCCTTCAATCAGGTGGGCATGGATCTTGTAGGCCTGCTCCCTAAGTCCACCCATGACCATAAATACATCCTTGTGATTGTCAATTATGCTATACATTCCCTAGAGGCCATCCCTCTCCACAAGGCACCATCCAAAAACATTGCCAAAGAACTGATACTCCTATTCAGCTGAGTCAGGATCCCTAAGGACCTGCTTACAGACCAAGGGACCCCCTTCATCTCAAAACTTATGTCAGACCTGTGTTGGCTACTATAGGTCAAGCACCTCAAAATTTCAGTCTATCACCCCTAGACCAATGGCCTTGTGGAGTGATTCAACTAAATGCTCAAGCATATGCTGAGGAGGGTGGTTGATGAAGATGGTGGGAACTGGAACCTACTTTTTTTTTTGGTCTATAATTATAAAGCATCCTTGGGTTTCTTGAAAGGCGCTATATAAATTTAACTTATTATTATTATTATTATTATTACTACTCCTCTCCTAGGTCCTCTTTGCAGGCCGCCATGGGATTTACCCCCTTTGAGCTCCTCTTTGGCCAGCACCCCAGAGGCCTGCTGGACACAGTCAAGGGAGCTTGGGAGGAGCAGCCTTCACCCTTCTGCTGCCTTATTGAGTTTGTTTGTTTTATCTGTAACCGCTTATCCCGTGTGGGGTCACGGGGAGCAAGCTGGAGCCTATCCCAGCTGACCATGGGTGAGAGGCAGGGTATATCCTGGACAAGTCGCCAGCTCATTGCAGGGCTGACACACAAATAGCGACACAAACAACCATTCACACTCACGGTCAATTTAGAGCCACCAACTGACCTAAACTGCATATGTGGGAGGAAACCCATACAGACATGGGGAGAACATGCAAACTCCATACAGAAAGGCCCTCGTCGGCCGCTGGGTTCGAACCCAGACCTTCTTGCTTTGAGGTGACAGTGCTAACCACTACACCACCATGCTGCCCCTTTATTGAGTATGTTCAAGAAATGCAAGAGCGGATGGAGTGAGTGACCCCCATCTTCCAGGAGCATATGCAGGCAGCCCAAAGGGAGCAGCAGCGGGCATATAACTGGCCAACCCAGCCTCAGGAGTTCCAGCCAGGCAACCATGTGCTCCTGCTTGTCCCTAACATGAACTGCAAATTCCTCACCTGCTGGCAAGGCCCTTACATAATTCAGGAGCGAGTAGGTCCTGTGAACTATCACCTGCAGCAGCCAGATATGTGGGCTCTCACCCAACTGTACCACATCAACTTGTTAAAATGCTGGATTGAGCCAGTACTGGTGCACTCCACTTTCTCTGTCCCCCCTCAGATCTCACCATGCCCAAGCAGGTCCCCAAGGGAGAGGATTTTACCCAGACCCAACTACAAAAACTGCAAGAACTGGAGGATCAGTTCAGTGATGTGTTCTCTGCAGATCCTGGGTGGACATACCTCATTTCAGCATGACATTAAGACTCCCCTGGGAATAGTCATTCAGCAGCAGCCTTATTGTGTCCCAGAAGCCTGCTGCCAAGGTATAGAGGCTGAAGTAGACCAGATGCTTCAAGAGGGCATTATTGAGGAGTCCACCAGCCCCTGGTCCAGCCCCTTTGTCATCATACCCAAGCCAAACAGCAGCCTCCAGCTCTATGTTGACTTCCAGATGCTGAATGAGGTATTGGAGTTTGACAGCTACACTCTGCCATGAGTCTGTGACCTCATCGAGTGCCTAGGGAGGGCCCGGCTCATCTCCACTCTGGACCTGACTAAGGGGTACTGGTAGATGGGCCTAACCAAAGAAGTGTTGCTGAAGATGGCCTTTAGCACTTAGTCAGGACACTGGTGGTACCAGGTCCTCCTCCTCAGGCTCCACGGGCCACCTGCAACATTCTAATAGTTGATCAACATTGTACTGTAATCCCCTCACCCTTACGCAGCAGCCTATCTAGATTACATGGCAGTCCACTTCACCAACTGGCAAGACCACCTTCACCACCTCAGGGAAGTGCTAGGCAGACTCCATAACACAGGACTGATGGCAAACCTTCAAAAGTGCCACCTGAGGCTGACTGAGGCACAGTAACTAGGATACTGCATTGTCTGGGGGCTTCTGAAACCTCAAGAAAAGAAGACTGAAGCCATCTGTAATTACTTCCAGCACATTACCAAAAAACAGGTATGTGCCTTTCTGGGGCTGGCTAGCTTACTGCCAGCAATTTGTGCCTAACTTTGCCTCTATAGCTTCCCCCTCTCAGATCTTACCAGGAAGGCAGACTCCCAAGAAAGTCTGCTGGACCCTCATTACAGAGACAGCATTTAAAACCCTCAGGACAGCTCTCACGAGCTCCCCTGTTCTGAGGAACCCGGACTTCCAGCATCCCTTCCTGGTACACATGAACACATCTGAAATGGGCCCAGGACCCATGCTGTCACAGGACTTTGAAGGAGAGGGGCACCCCATTATTTACATCAATCTAAAGCTGACCCCAACCGAAGAGAGGTATGCAGCGGTGACGTGAGAAGCCCTGCCCATTAGATGGGCCATCGAGGAGCTCGGCTACTACCTAGGACTTCTCCTTAGTCATTGACTATACCCCACTTCAGTGGATGGCAAAAGGGAAAATTTTAAATCATAAAAACCCCACTGGTTTCTCTCCCTCCAGGGCTTCTCATTCTGAGTACAACACTGAGTGGGGCCTCGGAATGCAAACACAGACAGCCTCTCCCTACAGCATGCACTCTGCACAAATTGCATCGACGGGCAGCTGGGGGGTGGGGTGGGGGTGATGTAACAACAGCAGGCTAAGAGCTATCTCCTCTTCTGCAGGTGCTCCTTGCTGCACCGTGGTGCTGAAGAAGACATCACCCCATGCACTATGCTGACATCACCCCGCCCTTGCTTCACACCACTGTCATTCCACTGCTAAGATCACTGCACCTCCTCACGCAAATAAAGAACAGAATAAAAATCCCACCTATTCTGCACCCTACACCTGATTTCATGTGTCTGTGTCTACCGCTGTCACCAAGGATTCCATACATTATTTTTCTCAGATGTTTGGAGAATTCTGTGCAGTGATATTCTGGAAGTAAGATGCTCGGTTTGTAAAGAAGAGCGCTGCAACTTCTACATCGATAGCAGTAGTGAGTCACATCAACTGAGCTAGAGGAAAATCTTGCAGTTTTTTCACTTTTCATCAGTTCCTGGAAAGTTTTGGTATTTAAATACTGTGTACATTCACATCTATGATTAGTTCAAATGTTAAGTGTGAAACCCTTGGGGGAAAACATGATAGCATATGATAAGTGGCATTACAGTCCTCTGTTCCAAGATGTTTGTTCAAGTTTGACATGAATGCCAGTCTTTACTTTATGGCTTTCACACCTCTTCATACTGTCAAGGTCAAGGCTTTTTAACTGTCATTTCAACTGTATACAGTTGGTATAGTACACAGTTAAAACAAAACAATGTTTCTCTGGACCATGGTGCTACATTAACATCACAGGACTACAAACCTTCATATAACAACATAAAGTGCAGCGAGTGTAAACATTGCAGATATTAACCTATATACAACATAAAGTGCAAATATCAACAACATAGAGTGCAAACAATAAGGACTGTGCAAAAATGACAACTATCACAGACAGTCCAGTGTCAACCAGTGCCAGTCCAGTGTCAACCATGGTGCAGCAAGGAGCACCTGCAGAAGAGGAGATAGCTCTTAGCCTGCTGTTGTTACCAGTTTCTTGCGTTCACACTCAGGACCATGTCTTGGTCTCCCTGCTATTACCCAGGCTTTAAAAGCATTTTTGGCTTCCACATGAAGGTCAGCTACATGATCATTCCACCCTGGCCTCACATTATGTTGTTTACCTTTATTGTTACACAGAGACTTACCACTATTAATAAGACAACTTACAATCTTGTCATACAGTACACACAGATTTTTACCATGATTCTGATTCTTACAATTAATATCAACACATAAGAGAGCATCAGATGGAAGAGCAATGTCACCAAGGCTCTTATCAGTCAGCGCCTTGTATTGATTAATGTGCTTGTCTGTCAACCTTGTCCAGTCTATTTTCCCACTTTGTACATGGTTCTCATGACTTGACAGTTCAGGAAGGTCCATAGCATTAACCACAAATGAGACAGGTATGTGATCACTTGTAACCATCTCGTACATTATGTCCATTCTCTCAATACACCCATGAGCGTCAGCTGTGCACATACAGTGATCCAGCCAAGATGTTGTGTGCCAGGCTTCACTGATGTATGTGTAGCTATCTATGGGCAGCAGTACTTTACTAGAGAGAACCAGCTTGTTGTCCTCACAAAACTGCAGAAGATGCTGGCCAAACAGTGATGTCTTGTCTGAAATATCAGCATTCATGTCACCAACAATAAATAAAGATGTATATGCAGATTCTCTAACAAACAAGCTTATGAAACCCAGCTTACTGATGTATTCATCATCATTTTTCATATATTCATAAGGTGTATACACATTTAAAACAACAAAAACTTTATCATTATATTCAACCTTAATGGCAATAGCCCAGTCAACATCAAGCCTAATGACACTTATCAGGGGATCATATCTTTTATGCCAAAAGATGGCCACTCCCCCGGGAATTCTACCCCTTTGGATTCCAGAGCTTAGGTCTGTAGTAGATTCCCCTGCCCCATGAAATTCATTATTTACAGAGTTCAATCGATCTAAATCTTGCTTCGCTAGGAATGTCTCCTGTAGGCACAAAATGTCAGTGTTCTCCATGAGTTTGTCAATTACAAACCGTTGCGCTTTATCACCTGCCCCATGTCCGAGGCGCAGGCCACGGGAGTTGTATGACACAACTCTAAAATCAGTTCGAGGAGACACAAGCATAGCCTAACTACATTTCAGGCCCGTTTTCAGACGGCATATCCCTGTGCACTGGACCTGTGGCAGCCCTGGGTCTACGAGCCTCGAAGAAGCGTCTCACATAAATCCCCTCTGGCCACAGCTGCGGCTCATACATTTCACCAACCTCCCTACAGATGGCAGTGACTTTGAATGAGCCGAATCGTGCACTTACAGTGTCAATTTTTTCACAGGTCACGTCACGGCCCAGTTTGTTTTTCAAGTATCTGGCCAGTGCGTCCGGTTCCAAGTCAAGTGGAAAGCGTGTAGCAAAAACACTCACCGACTTTGTCGTTATTGCCTGTATGTTACCTCCAGCACAGGTCCCAATAATCCCAGCTGTCTTCTTCTCTCTTGAAGAGTTCAGTCCGGGTTTAAATGGCAAAGCAGACCTATGTTTTCCAGAAGGATGCTTTTGTCGGCCCTCCTTCAGAACTCGGGCATAGTTGGGAGACATTACGATGCCATTCTCGCTGGTCGTCGTGGCTTCAGCTGCTTTCACAGTCCTGCCAGGTAGCAGGGTAGCAGAATCCAGGCTCCGACTAGAAATCTCCGAGTCGCGGGCTTGATTCTCCCCACTCCTGCAGGGAGTCGGCCGAGTCGAAGTCACTCCATTCGAGTCCAACTTTTCAACTGCACACAGACGTTGTCCTATATCCACTGTCACCTTACGAAGATCCTCACAGGCACTTGTCTGCATTGACATAGCCTGCTTCATAACACTGATCTCCGCACTAAGGTGTTCAATTCTACCAAGAAGACATGATACGTCCAGGCTACTGAAAGTCACTGGCGGTAGTTCGTCGAGGTAGTGAGAGACAAAATGGGGAATGTTTTCACCAACCTCGTTTAGCAATTTCAAGCAGCTTTTAACATTGCTGGCATCTTTGTTTGCCCCTTTGTGTGACACATTTCGCTGAGAACTTGGGCAGAGTTCAAACAGCACTCTCTTGGAGTTCTCAATCCACTCCGATCCGAAGTGGGTCACTGCTATTAACACGATGTCATCATGAGTCATGGTTTTCATTTTTGTTACCAAGAAGTTTAAAAGTTCATCCTCCACAATTGTTTTCCCACTAGAAGTTGTATAAATCTCAGGTTTTGTGCGAATTCTCACGCCACCGGCGGCACCTCTACTCTCCGCCGACATCTTTCGAAAGACGTACGATCAGCGTGAACTCGTCTGAAACAGCGTCAGTGCAGCGCTGCAGCACTCCAACCCGCAGAGCCCGCCCACCGTTTTGTTGGCTCGAAACAGTTTGGCCCTCACTATGCTTAGGGGCCCCATGTCACCTGCTCTGAAGGCAACATCTTGGGTCTTCAGGAGTGCATGCACCTCTGCAGTAATCCACAGTTTCTGGTTGGGGGGAGTGGTGATGATCTTGGCGACAGTGGTGTCATCAATGCACTTGTTGATGTAGCTGGTCACTGGTGCTGTGTACTCCTCTAAGTTGGTGCAGTGGCCATTGGTTGCAGCCTTCCTAAATATGTCCCAGTCACTTCTCTCAAAATAGTCCTGGAGAGCAGAGATGGCTTCTTCTGGCCAGGTTTTTACCTTAGAACCGGTTTGGAGCATCTGACAAGCAATCTGTATGCTGGAATTAGCATAACATGGTCTAAATAGCCAAGGTGGGGGCGGGGCTCCTCCCGGTACATGCCAGGTATATTTGTGTAAACAAGATCCAGCTCATTTGCCACTCTCATTACAAAGTCCACATACTGATGGAATTTAGGGAGCATTAACCTGAGATTCACATAGTTGAAATCTCTGGTGACAATAAACAGTCCATCTGGGTGTGCATTCTGCAGTTCACTAATCGCACCATACAGTACATAGAGCACTACCTCAGCATTAGTGCCAGGGGGAATGTAAACTCCTATTATGAATACAGGAATGAATTCCTGTGGTAAATAAAACAGTCTACATCTAACAGTCACAAACTCCACTAGCGATGAGCAATAACCACAGACTAGCACTGAATTTCTGCACCATTCTGTGTTGATGTATATACACAAGCCACCTCTGCGAGTCTTACCACACAGAGCTGCATTTCTGTCAACTTGGAACAAAGCTAGCCCATCCAGCTCAATGGTGGTGTCCAGAACTGTCACTGAGCCACATCTGTATGAAAACAAGGACACAGCCGTCTCTAAATTCATGCTGGGTAGTTTGCTGGAGTCTGATATAGTCTAGTTTATTTTCCAGAGTGAAGACATTGCAGAGTAGAATGGATGAGAGACCCAGCCAGCTAGAGTTAGCTGTTAGCCTAGTACGGACAACCCCATGCTTTCCACATTTTCACTTCCTCCCACACTGCTTTTGATGGCTCCTCCCTGGGTCGCCAGCCTCAGGAGAAGCTGGGGACTGGAGGCCTGTTCCTCGCAACAGGCTAAGGTCACATAGCTTCTCCTGCAGATCATCAACTGACTTCAGTCATACACTTTCCTTATACATATTACACAAGCCCAATTGCCTAGACCTATTATTAATATAGACATTCCAAATTACTTTTGTGAGTAGGGATTAAATTTGCCCCTTTTTTCAGACCAAGTATGAGTTTGAGTACACTCACCATTACTCCCATCAACACGGATACAATACTGAGTAACCTACTTAAGTTCATTAATTAAGGATGTCATGGCACATGACCACAAACAGCCCACATTATATGACTAGAGTTATTTTTATTGCATTAGCTAGTTTATTTTAAAGGAAGTGCGTTACCTAGCTACATTAGTTACTTTGGATCATGATTTTATGTCCACTTTAATTTGACTGCCATCGTTAATAGTGAAATATGTCATGATCATTCAGTCACGCAATCATTTCCTGTCATCTGTTCAGTTGGGCAACAACATACAAACCTTATGACACATAGTGTCAGATGCTGGTTTTGTTGTAATATTTACAAGTAAGAGTAAATGAGCTCCGTATCAGACCAGTACCTGATACCAATATGCATTGCAGGCTTGTGAATAATAAAATGTATATCTGTGAAAGTTTTTAGTCACTGGACAATCATATCTAATAAACTGACTACAACAATAGGAATATTTTTATATGCATAGATATACACTCAGTTACCAGTTTATTAGGAACATGGATTCAGTGACTAAATAATTCAGTGTATGCAATTTCAATTCTCTGAAATATTAATAGCATGTGAAAGAATGTGTGGCAGCAGGGGCGTGGTCAAGTGCTGGTTTGTGAATGGAGGAAGAGGCCAGGAAAGGTGCATGCCAAAGCAGATGCACCTGTGTCTAATTAATGCTGGGGGTGTGTGTTTTTGTAATGATTGGCATGGGCTGATAAGAACTTAGAGCCAAGAGCAGGGGATCTCTTGACCAGAGTGTTCATGTGTGTATATGTGTGTGTGCATATGTCATTTTTCAGAGCTGAAAAGCTACATATGCAAATAAACATGGGGAATTTGTACCACTACCCACCTGTCCTTCACTGTTCACCCTAATGAGGGAACTGCTACACTGGTACTGAAACTCAGGACGCTGAAGCGAATTGCCGTCCATGGAGTCCTCACCATTCAAGGAACTCATCCATACCCTCATTGCCGCCCAACAGAACCAGCACCAGGTGCTGATTGCTATGCACAGCAAGCAGGAGCAATGCTTTTAGGCCTTGCTGCGGGCCCAGCAGGAGGAGCACCAGGTGCTCCTGCATCTCATCACATCTGCAGGTGCCCCAGCTACACAGTCAGTGGGCTACCCCCACGTCACCCAGATTAAAATAGGGCTTCATGATGACCCCAAGGCCTTCTTAGTGCTCTTTGAGCAGGCTGCAGAGGCGTGGGGGTGGCTGGATGAACAGTGAGCAGCTTGTTTACTGCTGCTCCTCACTGGGGAAGCACAGTTCATGGCACAGCAATTGCCAACTGAAAAAGACTGTAGAATACAGACCTTACATACCCCTAAGCAACACTGTCCGTGCTTCCACGCGTTGACCCTGGTGGAAGTTGGCCAGCCATTCTCATATAGTCTGCAGTTCAGGGATGCCTGCTAGCAGTGGCTGGGGGCAGAAGATCGTGATGTCAAGGGGGTCATCAACACGGTCTCACTGGAACAGTTTATCACTCGGCTGCCAAGAGGGACAGTAGAGTGGGTCCAGTCCCACCATCTGGCATTGCTGGATGACACAATCAAGCTAACTGAGGACCATCTGGCGGCAATTCCCATGGCAGTCGGTCATCCTGTCTCTTCTCTCTCTCTCTGTTCCTCTCTCTCATCCCACCCCTCCCTCCTGTGCCCTCCTGGTGTCATGCTCCACTCCGGAGATTATGGATCTCCCACGCCAGCACCGATCTGGATCCAGGATGGGAATTTCATCTCACCTGAACTCACTTCCTGGTTTTCACCGCTGCTTATTTAAAGGTCAAAATTCACGACTTTTAAACTATACATGTCCTAGCTCGTTCCTAGTTTAACTTATTATCATTAACAATATG
>JAODJS010000005.1:10891621-10904541 GCA_027576325.1 Sciades assimilis | reverse complement strand
AATACTGAGAGCAAAGGTTCACATAGTTTTGCCACTCACAGATATGTAATATTGAATAATTTTCCTCAATAAATAAATGGCCAAGTATAATATTTTTGTCTCATTTGTTTAACTGGCTTCTCTTTTTCTACGTTTAGGACTTGTGTGAAAATCTGGTGATGTTTTAGATCATATTTATGCAGAAATATAGAAAATTCTGAAGGGTTCACAAACTTTCAAGCACCACTGTATATCCAAAACTCTTCATGATACGGATTTGAAACTTGATATACATGTTAACAAGGTGCTGTAGATGTGCCTTTTCATACTAAGAAATCTGAGAAATTTTTCATGTTTCCATGGAAACAATTTCAGACTTGGTCTCTCAGGTTAGTCTTAGGGGTAGGTTTTGTTTCCATTGCAGAACTTGAAAACTGTGAATGGTATGGTCTTGAAAGTTGGTATACGTGTTGATTAAGTAATGTATATGTGCCTTTTGATAATAAGAAATGTAAGAGATTTTAATTTTTAGCTCAGCTGGACCAAAGGTCCGGCGGGTTTATGCCGTGGGCTGCTGAGGTCGGTGTAAAGCGGTAGGGTTGGTTTCCTGCAGCGGAACTTGAAAAATGTGACAATCTCTTGAAATTTGGTATATAGTTGGTATATAGGGCGGGGGATATAGATCACTCTGCCTTCTTGTTTTCCCTATTTTCCCCCTAATGTGGGATCAAGTTTTCCCCTGGCATAGAAGAACTACCAACTGTGTAGGGTGAAGGCTAACATGTTCTTTCTCCTCTTTATTTAATTATTTTTTTTATTAAATAAACAAACTGCTACTTATGCAGCATCACAGGACAGTTGAACAGGAATGCGCTATCTGCCCTCTTCCACATACATGAGCTCACAGATGGATGGCGGTGGCATCATCAGGATCAGAAACTACGATCTCTAGAGGATAGGGGCGATAGGGCGAAGTTTAACAACTGCTCTTAGACGTCCTATAATTGAGTTTTGATTAAACAGGTTTTCTGTTTGTTTTTCAGTACGGGGAAACGTCAAAACATGTGTTTGTGGTTATCGTACTTGCTGGAGGATGGAGATTAATTTAAAAAGAATCTTAGAGTCTTCCTTTAAGATCTGTGTGCCCGTTTGTCCTAGGTTGCTGAATTTGGTGTGGGTTGGTTGGTTGGTTTATTTATTTATTTGACTGGGTTTGTCATGTGAAAATGAATTAATTGGTGTGAACTTGTGGATATTGTATAACCGGACTTATGAAATAGACAGTCGCTCTCACTACCCCATTTATATTTCTCTGCCTCAGTCTTTCTCTCTCTGTCTCTCTGATTCTCTCCCTCATGCTCCGTCTCGGGCTTAATTAGCTGTTGCTTGTTAACAGGCAGAGAGAGTTTAGTGCATAAACAGGGCTGAGAGGATGAATGCACTCGCAGACGAGTGCACAGATAAGAGAAATCTCACCACTGCTCTCTATAAATAAACTATCAGTAAACGCCAGTTTGGAGTGGCCTATCTTCTCACGGGTGATAAGACCCGTTTCAAGAGTGTGTGTGTGTGTGTGTGTGTGTGTGTTTGGGCCTGCGTTCAGAATACACATTAAAGTGAGAGGGGATTTTGATTTGACATGTGTCTGAGGTGTGTTTTTGTGTCTTTGGCATGTGTGCGCTTGTGCACACACCCTGACACAGACAAGTTTGTTAGACTTGCTTATTGTCTGTCATGTCCCATGCAGCTCATATGGCTGCAGGTCATTTGCATGTGAATGTGTATCAGTTATACATCTGCTTTATAGAATATGCATCAGGGCTCCATTGAACGCTGACGGATGCTGACATTTTTGCCAAATAAGAACCAAAACATTTCTCAAGGCTTCGCAACCTTTTAGAATCTGATGGATCTGAACATTAAAAAAAAACCCAAAAAAACCTATTTAAAATGTATTCAACTGATACCCAAATATATTTGGGTATTACAGTTAAATATTTTAATATATTACAATTTAAAGATTAGTGAAATGTTGTATATAACTTCGAGCTGAGGAACATTTTATTTGTAATAATACCACAAGTAGAAATGATGATGATGATTTTCTCCAACAGCAGCTTTGTCAGTAGGTCCATCTACAAGGTGTATATTAACTTGCACATAATTAACTTTGTAATTTACAACAGCAACTCAGAAAAAGTTGGAATGATAGGGGGGAAAAAATCAGTGATTTTCTAAATTGACTTGTATTTCATTACAGACAGTATGAACCCAAAATATTTCATGTTTTGTCTGGTCAACTTCATTTCATTTGTTCGTATACATCCATTCCTGTGTTTTAGACCTGCAAGACATTCCCAAAAATTGGGACGGGGCAATTTCGGACTAATAATGAGATAAAACAATTAAATAATCATGTGATTTGAAACAGGTGATGTTAACAGGTGACTGTAATCATGATTTGGTCCAAAATCAGTATGCAGGAAAGGTCTGGCGTTTGAGGAGCAAAGATGGGCCGAGGATTTCCAGTTTGTTTGATTGAAATGTTTTAAACCGATGTTCTTCAAAGGAAGATATGAAGGGATTTGGGTACATCAGCCTCTGTGGTGCATATCATCAAACGATTCAAGGAATCTGGAGGAGTTTCGGTGTGTAAAGGGCGAGGGCTCAAGCCTAAGCTGAACACCTGTGATCTCCGATCCCTCAGACGGCACTGCACCACGAAGCATCATTCATCTATAGTTGTGTGATCCATAGCTGTGGAAATGTGTAATGTGGTCAGATGAATCAGTATTCCAGGTCTTTTTTACTTTTATTTATTTGCGTAAGAAATGAACACCGTGTTCTCCATACCAAAGACTGTTACCAAGAACAAGTCTAAAAGCCAGGATGTGTCCTGGTATGGGGTTGTGTCAGTGCTCTTGGCAAAGGTAACTTACACTTCTGTGATGGAGCATTAATGCAGAAAAGTACACTGAGATTTTGGAGCAACATCTGCTTCCTTCAAGATGATGTCTTTTCCAGGGTGATTTCAACAAGACGATGTAAAACCACATTTTGCTCACATTACAAAGGCGTGGCTGTGGAAGAAGACGGCATGTCTCCTCTGTCCCCAATAGAGAATGTGCGATGAATTTTGAAATTAAAAATCTGATGATGATCCTGTACTGTTGCACACCTGAAGATCTGCTTACAAGAAAAATGGAACAATATAACACCTGAGACACTTCTTCACTTGGAGTCTTCAGTCCCTAAACATATTTTTAGTGTTGTGAGAAGGAATGGGAACATTATAAAGTGGAAAAATGCTTTACAGCCCCAACATTTTTTGAAATGTTTTGCAAGAATCCAAATTGAATTGTGTTCATTTTGAAAATAAATATACATTTTTTTTAAATCATGAGGTCAAGTTAATAAACATCAAATAATATGCTGTTGTATTGTTTTTAGTGCAATACAGGTCAAATATTATTTACAAATCATTGTTTTCAGTTTTAATTTCAATTTCAACATATCGTCCCAACTTTTTCTGATTTGGGGTTGTATTTTGAAACAGTTAAGACTCTTTGAAAAATGTAAGAGGAGAAGAATCGTTATTGTGTGTATTAGGATCATTTTAATATTTTAGACTTTAGATCAAAACAGCGATTACTTGCTGACTGATCTGGAATTAGTACCATAAGACTCAGTTAAGAGCAACTCTCTATTCCTGCCCTAAATTCACGATATTGGGAATAAAAAAGGTCTTTTAGTGCACTATATTTTGAATATACAACCACTGGGGCTTCAGGACAGTACAGAATAATGATAGAGAAGTGTGAAGATTGCTCTGGATGCCATTTTGTGTCTCCAGCAATTATTAAAATGTTCAAAAGGCATTAATGTTGGACTCCAAATGATTTAACACTCCCTGGATACGTGTGTTTGATAGAACAGGGAATACACTACACGCTGCGTCATGCACATCTAACCCTTCCATTTGTATTTAACAGCCAGTTATTTTAGAGTAGTTCACGGCATGGCCGCTAGGGGGAGACGTTCACTAATAAATTTAGTCCAGTACAACAGTCTCACCCAACAGGCAGCTCCAAAGACAAGAAAGGCAAAAAACAGATACAAAAATATAAAGAGCCTTGAAATTACAGTATGAGATGTTGAAAGAAATGAAAGTTTATTTGTCTCCCACTGGCACAAGACGGCATATCTATCAGTAAAATGAGGTCATTCACTTTATCATAACCTGTCTATTTATTTCTTTAATTATTTGTGTACTTATTTACTTAACATTACTTATTTATTAGTTGATTGCCACAATGTTTGGAGCCTGTCAACACCTCCTAAAATAAACCCTGAACTCCAAACTGTGAAAAAATGTTGATGTGCTGCTCATTATTTTGTCATAATATCTCATTATTTTGATGTAATAACTCTTTATTTCAAGATACCTTGTCCTTATTTCAACTTAATAACTCATTATTTTTTGATATATTCAGTCAGTATCCAGTTATTCAGACTGAACACTGCACAATCTCTCTAAATTGTTGAATATCAGAATCAGAAAACAACTTTATTTATCCCCGAAGGGCAATTAGAAGGGCGAAGAGCGGTAAATTAAAATAAAAACAAGAAATTAGAATCACAAAGAAAAGGCAGATAAATTATAGCAATAAATAAAATAAAGCATAGACAAAATTAAAATAAGATGATTAAAGTAACATTGTAGTTAAAGTGACACGGTGATATTGTAATATTGCACATCAGGACATGTGAAAGACTTGAGTTGTTATAACTGTCTCAGACTCCTGAGAGTTCAGGAGGAGAATAACACCGGGAACAAAGGTCGCTCTCCTCCGGGTCTTACAGGCCAGACAGCGGAACCTGCAACCAGATGGCAGCTGCTCAAATGCCAGAACCAGAACATGAGTCGAGTCCTTGAGAATTCGACAAGCCAGGCCGCGAGCCCGCTGCTCGTACACAGTGTTCAGATGGCGAGCAGGAAGTCCAATAATCTTAGAACACACCTTGACAATGTTATGCAGGCGGTTCCTATCCTGTACAGTAATGGAATGATACCAGGTGCATATGGAGAAAGCTAAAACACTTTCAATGAATGTGTAATAAAATGTCAACAAGATGTTCTGACTGACAGAAAAAGAGTTCAGTTTCCTTAGTAGGTACATCCTCTGGTGGCACTTCCTCAGGATCCCTTCTGTGTTGGAAGAGAACCTCAGTTGGCAATCCAGGATGGGTCTCAGGTATTTATATTCCTCAACTGTCTCGACCGGAGAACCGTGGCTCATAGTGGTGACAGCCGCCAGTTCCCTTTGGCTGCTAGAGAAGGTCACCGCCATCTCCTTAGTTTTGCTGACATTCAGCTCCAGGCAGGAAGAGTCACACCACTCTACGAATTGCTGAAGAGCGGGTCCATGATGGAGGGAGGGACCGGACAGGCGGGACATTGCAGTTTCCCAAGTGAGGAAAGAACACCGTGATTAATTCCATGAGCATTCTTGTTGACCTTGGCAATCTGATTGTGTGTCCATATGATGGGTATGGAAGACTCCGAAGCATAATGAGCAGTAGGAGAGTGCGGAGACTGGTGAATGTGCCAAGGGTGGTGCGCGATTCCAGTAGAAAAGCACAGATTAAATACCACGGAATCCAAGCAGTGCCATGCACTAAGGCTTTTTAATTCCTCCGGTGAGTAGGTGTAAAACATGGGTAAAAGCCCAGGCCACAAAACCAATACCCAGACCCACAGTCATGATCCAAAAACAGATGGAAAGACGCAGTCCAATGTAAGGTGCAAAGCCACCTTAGCCTAATACTGCTCATAAATGTAGCCAAAACATCAATGGTTCCACACCCAGAATACAGTGCAGGGAAGCAATTTGACTAACCAGCACATAAAACAAGGCAACAGCATACTAGTAGATCAGAGCCAATGCTTCCAGGCTCTGCTCAAAGCCCAAGCAGAAGACTGGCAGGTGATCCAGAGCTGGATCCAGTCCACGGGCACTGCAGCAGCAGTCATCCCTGAGGCCAGCAGTCCTGTCCAGCTGATCAAGATGGGGCTGCAGGACAAACCCAATGCCTTCCTCAAGCTGTTCAAGCATGTTGTGGAAGCAAGGCCAACCTCTCCGTGTGCAGCTTGCCTAATGCCACTCCTGTTGGGGAAAGCCCAACTCATGGCTCGGCAGCTCCCGGCCACCAACATTCTGAAGCAAGCCATATTACAGCGGGTCAACCATAGCCCAGAAGAACATCACCAGTGATTCCACTTGCTGGCATACAGTGAAGTGGCCTGGTCATTTGCATTCATGCAACAGCTCTGGGACACCTGCTGACAGTGGCTGCTGGCCGGCAGGTGCGATGTTGAGTTCTTCATCAAGTGAGTGACACTGGAACAGTTTGTCACCCAGCTGCTGAGCCAGATGTGAGCGTGGATCCAGTCTTACTGTACAACATTGCTGGAGGAAGCGGTCTGGCTGGCAGAGGACCACCTGATGGCATTTTGGGAGCAAGTGTTGTTACAATTTCTCCACTCTCACTTTCACGTTCTCCTCCCCAATCCTCCCCTATCCCTGCCCTAACCCCCTCTCTCTCTCAACATGTGAATTCATCCATGCCCACCAGAACCAAGAGTGAGCCTGGGTAGGTCTTTAGGCACAGAAGGAAGGTGGGGAAAACAGTGCCTCTGAAAGGAGGTGGGGCTACTGATTTGTGTCTCTGATACACCACAGACTTCCCCTGATTGAGTGGGGGTGTACAGGATAGTTGTGAGTATTCAAGAGGGTACACATCAGGCTTTGGTGGATTCAGGTTGTAATTAGACCTCCATACATCAAAGCCTGATTCAGTGTGTGGCCCTGGGAAATGCAAGATTGGTGAAGGTTAATTGTGTGTATGGTGTTATACATAAATATCTGCTAATGCCCATCACCATTCTCTTCTGGGGAGAAAAGAATAGAGTGGAGGCAGCAGTTAGTCTGAGCCTCACCCACTCACTGATCCTGGGAACTGATGGGCTGGGGTTTAAAGCATTAATGAAACAGTTAGGAGTGGGTGGGTCCTGCAGTAGTACATCACGGGAATTCTGCTGATGTTAATTATGTTATGTTAGGTTTGTTAGGTTCCTGTGGCTCTAGTGATGGTAGTTCTGGAGTGGGCAGAGCTGAGACTGGAGGTAAGTCTAAAAAGTGTGGCCCAATTCACCCTAATCCCCTGTTGAGACCACCTCTCATTGTCCCAGACAGCACAGGTTATTAGGTTGCAGGAGGAATTCTCAGATGTGTTCTCACCCCTCCAAACTGACCTCACACAACACCACACTGAGACTGCCCTGGGGGTGGTGATGTGCAGCCACCCATATTGACTCCCAGAGCACAAGAAAAATGTGGTTTGGGACAAACTCCAGGCTATGCTTAATATGGGAGTAATTGAGGAGCTGCACAGCGACTGGAGCAGCCCGGTGGTCTTGGTTCCCAAGACCAATGGGT
This sequence comes from Sciades assimilis, assembly GCA_027576325.1. Classification (NCBI taxonomy): domain Eukaryota; kingdom Metazoa; phylum Chordata; class Actinopteri; order Siluriformes; family Ariidae; genus Sciades; species Sciades assimilis. Next base: position 10,897,063 of record JAODJS010000005.1, on the reverse strand, counting down.
TGGTCTGGTACTATGTGGACTATAGGAAAGTCAATGCAATGTCTAAATTTTATGCATGTGCCTTGCATTGATGAACTGCTCAATCAATTAGGTGTGGCTCGCTTCTATTCGACACTGGATTTAACAAAGGGATATTGGCAGATTCTCTTGACTCCATTATCCCATGAGAAAATGGCCTTTTCCACTCGGTTTGGCTTACACCAATTTGTCACCCTTCCTTTTGGGCCCCGGCAATGTTTCATCATCTCATGGACTGAATTATGTCCCCACAATATGTATGCGGCAACCAAATTAGATGACTGTGGCAGTGGGGGTGTGGCTGATTGTCAGTTTGTGAATGGAGGGCGGGGCCAGGGAAGGTACGTGGCAAAGTCAGTACACCTGTTGTGGGCTTTTTTGCTCATGGGTCACTGTGGCTAGTGGTTTTCCCGAGTCACTAGCCATTCAGCTTTTTCACTAGCCACAATTTTGTTGCCAGGAAATCACAGTTTTTTCTTCACCATGATATGTTAAATTTCAGAAGATCTAGATTTAATTATGAATGGCAGTGTATAATGTATCTCTAAAGTAGCACTCAAGTATTCAGTACTGTTAAGGTAGCTCCCTGTATGAAAACATGCAACCAATTCAGACAAAAATATAAACAGAGTATTCTGTTTATTGAACTCAAATTCAAGCCCCTTACAATATGAAATATCGTATAATATGAAAAATAACATTCAGTACAACTGAACTGATTCTAATATTAAAAGTCCAATTCAAAACATTTATCATTGAAAAACATTTGATGTTTTGATATGCAAGTATTATGTGTATTATCAAGTATTATTATGTATATTATGTATTAATGGTGTGTGTATGTGAAAATGTGTAGAGAGAGACATTAAATGTCCTCATTACATTCATTGTCAGGTGAGTCTGAATGGTCCATGAAAAACGGTCTTCGTGACCTGAGGCTTCCAGCAGGCCGTAAGTTGATTGCTGGGGCAAGATCAACTTCTTTCCAATCGCGTGAACATTTCTAAACAGCAGCTCCATCCTCTCCAGCTCAGCTGACTTCATGACAGCCAGGGACTGAAAGCAGTGCTGTCCTGTAGTGACCAGCCATCTTCGCCTGTTTTAGATGTTATAGTACCGATGTGTGCATTTCACTTTTCGTGATCCGTGACTTGGCAGAGGAACACAGTGCAGTAGACACAGGGTTTCCATGGTAACCATCAGCGTACTTTCATGAAGCTGTTTAATTTACATTTTCGAAGCAGTGCAGTTGTAGCCTGCTTTGCTTGTCATTTTAAAAATAAATCATTTGATAAGCCAAAGCAATAGAGTGGAAAGTTTCAACTTATGTTTGCCTTGGGTAACTTTGCCTAAAACATGGTGGTGTGTACTGAGTTTTTTCCCATAATAATTTTTTTTTGTGTGTGTGTGTGTGTATGTGTAACGGATGCCAGATTGTTAATCTATCTCAGTTCCACAGGCTGCATGGTGATGGGATCTTTTGTCCTCATTGCTTGGGCCAGATCAAACCATTAAACACGCTTCAATTATTCTTACTCTTGCCATATACATGATTTTTTTTTTTTTCAAAACTGACGATATTCAGTTCAAACACCATTAAAAGTGATTTCAGGAATAGTGGTGTGTAATTCTCGTGCTCATTTAAATATGTTGAACATGTTTCGGCGCGCTTTGCACATCGTGGACCTCGGTGATTTTAAAATGCTGCTCTGGCGCTGATCATCTCTGCCACCTTCCCCTGAGCAACACGGTTTGAAACTCCAGCTATACGCCGCCACAGTGCGCTTGTTGCTCATTAACCGCAGGTGACCGCATCACTGATTTTATCTGAGCCGTTAACGAACTACAGTCAAAACTACAATTAAAATATGTTGTCATACCACAGAATAAAGCACCCACCAAAATGGCGAGTGGGACTAAAGTCATTACCCGCCAAAGTGGCGAGAGGGACTAAAGTCATTACCCGCCGAAGCTGAGTTTTCCCCGCATTTGGCGGGTGTTAATGTAAAGCCCTGCCATACACGCTAAATGTTTGTTTCCCCTAACAGAGTAACTGACCTGTCCTTGTGCGTTCTGAGGTGCCTGATAAAGCTGGATGAAGTTGAGCCGGCATCATTTATCCTGATGCCACACTGCAAGTGTCCGTTCGCTTGTTATCTGTTTGTGTGAAGGCTTTATATCCAAATACAGTAACAGACGGTGCAGTTCCAGGTGAACTTCCTGCCGCCATGGTCAGTGCTGATTTGAAACCTGTGGCTGCGCGCATGCACTATGTAACATACGTTGCGCATAACAGCCTATCAAGGGAGGGAAATGGTGAAATAAATACTTCCGTGAAATGAACGTTGTTCACGAGTCACGACACGCAAATCCAAGTCAAGTCCTCAAGTCATGGAGGGCAAGTCCGAGTCAAGTCATTGTGCAATTTAAGTGCGACTCGAGTCCGAGTCTCAGACTCGAGTCCCCATCTCTGATAGGTACGCTGCATCAGTTGAAGATGAAAAACTGATTCTTCAATAAGTGCTTCATACAATTTAACACTGACACTGCATACAGTTATATATGTATTATAGGCTATATTGTACACTGCCTGGCCAAAAAAAGTCTTGCACTATATTTTGTTGGACGACTTTTAGCTTTGATTATGGCACATTTTCACCGTGGCATTGTTTCAACAACCTTATGCAAAGTCGCAACATTTATTTCTGTCCAGAGTTGCATTAATTATTTCCTGAGATCTAGTATTGGTGACCAGGAGAATCAAACCACTCTCTCAAATCTTCTCCAACACATTCCAAAGACTTTCAATGGGGTTAAGGTCAGGACTCCGCTGTGGCCAATTCATGTGTGAAAATGTTTCCTCATGCTTCCCTGAAACACTTTTTCCACTAATTGAGTTAAATGAATCTTGGCATTGTCATCCTGGAATATGCCGGTGTCATCAGGGGGAATAATAATAATAATGATGGGATAACCTTCAATATCCAGGTTATTCAGTACATTCAGGTCATCTGCTGACTTCATTTTATTGCCCCATGACATTGCTGAGCCTCGACCTGACCATCTGAAGCAACCCCAGATCATCACACTGCCTCCAGAGGCTTGTACAGTGGCTACTATACATAATGGGTGCATCAATTCATGCACTTCTCTTCTTACCCTGATGCATACTTCACTCAGGAATAGGGTAAATCTGGACTCCTCAGGCCACATGACCTTTTTCTGTTGCTCTAGAGTCCAATCTTTATTGCAAATTGAAGCCTTTTCTTCCAATTAGCCTCACTACCAAGTGGTTTTCTTATGGCCACACAGCAGTTCACTCCCAATCCTGTGAATTCCCATGACACTCTGCATGTGTAATTGCTCTTAGCTTCACTATTAAACATTGCCGTAAGTTCTACTGGCAGTTTTTTTTTTTTTAATATGAAATATTTGACTTCAAGCATTTAAGTGACCTCCAATCACAGTCAGTCAAGACCTTTTTTTCCGACCACATTTCTTCCGCAGAGTTGACTGTTCACCACGATCCTTCCAGGTTTTAATAATGTGTTGGACGGTTCTTAACCCAATTCCAGTAATTTCAGCAATCTCCTTAGTTGTTTTCTTTGCTTGATACAGTCCAATAATTTGACCCTTCTGAAACACAATAACCTCTTTTCCACAACCATGGGATATGACATGGTTGTTTAAGACTTGCCAGCTGAAACATAATCATCACTGCAGTACTTATCCAATCAAAGGGTCTTGAGTATTAAATCTTATTATTTAAATCCAGACAGTGTTTGTTTTGGGGGGGCAAGGCAATGTATATTGCAGGCTTTACTCCACATGTTGTATGTGTGTAGCAGCCTTATTAAAAACCATTCCCAACATTTTCTACTGTGTACCTTTTTGTATCTATCTCAACTAGAAGTAACATTTTATAGTATTTTAAAGGGAGTAAATTGCATTTAAAAGTTCCATTCCAGCCATGGTACAGGAGCATCATGGACATGTCTCCGCTCTTGATTTAGCCATAATCTGTTTGACATGAAGCTATCCAACAGCTTGATAAAATTCTGATGTTCCCTGTGTGAGGAAACTTTACTCAAGTTTTAGACTTTATTTATTTTTAAAGATTAACTAGTAAATAAAACATTTTTGTGTAATTTTGGTGAAATATAGCTGAAATGTTACAGGCATTTAGCAGATAATCTTATCCAGAGCGATGTACATAACATGCCTAGAGCAGCCTGGGGAGCAGTAGGGGGTTGGGTACCTTGCTCAAGGGCATGTCAGCCATTCCTGCTGGTCCAGGGAATTGAACTGATGACCCTTTGGTCCCAAAGCTGCTTCTCTAATCATTAGGCTATGGCATCCACCATGATCTTCTAAATAAGAAACCTTTATTTGTCACATGCACACTTCAAGCACAGTGAAATTCATCCTCTGCATTTTTAACCCATCTGAAGCAGTGAACACACGCGCACACCCAGAGCAGTGGGCAGCCCAGAGCGCCTGGGGAGCAGTCAGGGGTTAGGTACCTTGCTCAAGGGCACCTCAGCCCAAGGCTGCCCCACGTCAACCTAACTGCATGTCTTTGGATTGTGGGGGTAACCAGAGCACCCGGAGGAAACCCACACAGACATGGGGAGAACATGCAAACTTCACACAGAAAGACCCTCGCCGGCCGCTGGGTTTGAACCCGGAACCTTCTTTCTGTGAGGCGACCGTGCTAACCACTACACCACCGTGCCGCCCTAACCAAATTAACTAAAGTCAATCTGTGAATAGTCTGAACTGACAAGGATATAGTTGTTGATGAACATAAGCAACTGATGTGAACATTGTCAACCTGGATTTTTCTCTTTCTTCTCTATATACATGCACACTGATCAGCTATAAAGTTAAAACCACTGACAGGTGAAGTGAGTAACATCGATTTTCTTGTTACAGTGGAACCTTTAGGGGTGGGGTATATTAGGCAGCAAGTGAACAATCAGATTTTGAAGTTGATGCGTTAGAAGCAGGAAAAATGGGCAAGCCTATGGATCTGAGCAGCTTTAACAAGGACCAAATTGTGTCTGTGTCAGAGTCTCTCCAAAACGGTAGGTCTTGAGAGGTGTTCCCAGTATGCCTTGGTTAGTCCCTACCAAAACTGGTCCAAGGAAGGGCAACGGGTGAATGGGTAACAAATCATTGGCCTCCCAAGGCTCACTGATATATACAGTATGGGGAGCAAAGGCTAGCCTGTGTGGTCCAATACAATAGAAGAGCTTCAGTGGTGCTTGAAAGTTTGTGAACCCGTGAGAATTTTCTATATTTCTGCATAAATATGTCGTAAAACATCATCAGATTTTCACGCAAATCCTAAAAGTAGATAAAGAGAACCCAGTTAAACAAATGAGACAAAAATATGATACTTGGTCATTTATTTATTGAGGA
>JAODJS010000005.1:8528408-8539886 GCA_027576325.1 Sciades assimilis | reverse complement strand
CCCCTCAAGATATGCTGATGGTTACTGAGCATTGTTTTGCTCTTCAGAAAGAAACTTATCTGTTCAAACCCAATCCATGTCCAGTGAATACTCAGAACAAATGAGGCTGATATCAAATCATAATTGTGTTTACAGACATGAGGATTTCTGCATTGAAAGGACAGGCAAAAAATTTTAGACCCAAGAGTGAAGAACATTTCTGGAGACCCTAACTATATTTCAGCAAAACGCCTGCATGCCTAAACACTAACAGTTTTTTTTTTTTAATAGCTTGGATTAATTATAATCCCCAACTTAATTTGGAAATTAATTTGGATTACAGAAAGTGTAACGGTAATGTGTTATTTATTTATTTATTTAGCAAATGGCTTTTAAAATTTGAAGTGGTAATTAGCTGTTATAATAAAAGGTTCAGCTCACACCATACGCTAACACTATAATGCATAAGGGAATGTTAATGCTATTTGTACGAATACATTTTGCTGAAAAACTGCATATAAAAGAGCCTAAATGATGTGTGACATACGAGACAGCATTCTTCCATAAACAAAGATAATTAAGCTGCATGTACACTGAATAACAAATGGCTTGGTGGTGCTTATGGCAAACTCTATAGCACACTTTAAATGATGAGAAAAGAAAAGTGAACTGGAGCAGACTTTACTTTGCATATGTACTGCCATTTTACATATCCAGAGATGTACAGCATGACAAACATTAAATATTATACATAACTCAAAAGCAATTTAGGCAATTGCTTCCAGTAAATCTTGTGCACAACATAACTGCTTTTATAATGAAAACACAAAATTGCACAATTTAAGGCAAGACAGTACAGGAAGAAATGGCAATCATTTTCATAGATGACTATAAATGATTTTCATTAAATTACATCTCTTAAAGTGTAGCAATAAATATCTCAATACTTAGCAGAAAAAAGATGTTAATTTAACTGTTTTGTGTCCACTCATGACCACTGTGTTAGTCAAAAACAATTCTGCAGAAGGCTTTAAACTCCACCCACTCTCCACACTCATGTCATAATCCCGTGTTATGAGTCGTTATTAAATAATTGCTTTTATAAATCTTATAAACTACAATAACTAGTGTAGGGGGAAACTCAGCTTTATTTGTACAGAACTTAGATTAATTGCATCCATAAAATTTTATACTATTATTCATGTCATTGATCAGAAACTTATCAGAGAAAATGCTGAGTCCTGTTGAATTTTATAACAATGCTTGGTATTTTTTCAATTAAATGATTTTCCAATATCATTTCAAGACCAGATTTTTTTTTGCCTATAAATAGTACACAAATTTTTACACATTTAATGAGATGATTCCTGATTTGCATGAATAAATTCAGAATTTTAGAAAAAGTTTAAATATTAAAAAAAAAAATTAAATACTTGGAACAATTACCCTATTCACCTCTAGGGTCTTGCCTTAAAGTAATTCTAATAAATGCTTTGGATTGGCCAGGTTGGACCCTGTTTAAGCTCAGCCATTTCATTCCACTTCAGGTGGACCGAGACACTTTTTAGACTTATACAATGCATCAGGAACCAAACCCTTCTCCAGATGGAAGAAGCACGTAATCCATGAAAGCCATCTTTAATTATGATAGTGAGAGTAAAATGGTGAAGAACTTATTCATAAAGCAACTGAAAATGTGGATCAACCTGTTGGTGTTTGCAGTAACATAATGTGCATATTAATGAATTTCAGTCAGTGTAAGTAGAGATTTGTCTACAAATGTAAACGTGATTAAAATGTGAGCAGAATACAATGCACATGCATAAAAAGGCCAGGTGTAAACAGGGCCTCAGATTGTTCGAGCCGTGGATTTTTTCAGCATCATGGTTGTCATTATGTAAAGTCCTTGTTTGGTCAAATATCACGGTTTATTCCACTGCTAATGTTTGCATTTTGTCATGATCCAGCCTGGAACTCCCAAATCCTGATCTGCTCCTTTGCACTCCACTCCACGTTTTTCCTCCGTTCTCCTGGTGCTGCATTTGCTATCAGTCACTCTATATAAACACACAAAGGAGAATTACTCAACGTAGATAAATACTCGCTGTAAGTTTTGTTTGGTTCACGGTCACGTTCATGCTCTTGATCTGTTCCCCAACTTGGATTATATTTTTTGAACTACAATTTTGCCTGCTGTTTTTGGGACTTGGTGTTGTGACTCTCATTTGGGACTCTTATTTTTTTTCCGGCTCTATTTTTCTCCCTGGGATTATTATCCAGTCAATCTGCCCTCACACTGTTTTCCTGGATTTTGCTGTGTGATTTGTGGACAGTGCTGCTGCACCTGCCTCCTGACCACTCTTCTCACGAGCCCACTCTTCAGGTACACTGCTGTTCATTTTCTATAGTTGCTTATTGGGTCCTATCTGTTTCTGTGGCCTCTGGGTCATACATCATGGATCCAGCAGACTACAATGCACTTAAATCTGCATTGGCTAAGCAGGGCTCTGTTCTTGGATCTCATCAACAAGAGATTATAGCCATTCACCAGAGCACGTCTTCCATCGCTGATGCCATACAAAGACTCTCCTCACAGATGAAGAGCCTTCAGGCTTCAATCACGGGCTGACCAGAAGCAGCCCTAACTAGTCAACCAGCCACTCCAGCTTTACATCCCCTCCATGAGCCTTGACTACCTGCTCCACAGCCGTATGATGGTGCACCCGGTACTTGCCGTTCATTCCCCTCACAGTGCTCCTTAGCCATGTAACTTCAGGCATCTGCTTTCCAATCTGAGAGTTCCCAGGTAGCTTATGTCATCACACTCTTAACAGGAAAGACACAGGAGTGGGGAACAACTATCTGGGATGCCAGGGCACCCTGCTGCTCAAGTTTCAAGGAGTTCTCTGAGGAGATGCAGAAGGTTTTTGACCATTCCCCCAAGGGCAGGGAGGCAGCAAGACAGCTGATGGGGCTGAAGCAAGATGCCCACTCTGCTCATGATTATGCCATGGAGTTCTGGACCCTTGCTGCAGCAGTGGACTGGAACATGAGCACTTTGTACAATGTCTTCTTTCATGGGCTAAATCATGCCATCCTGGATGAGATTGTGCTTCATGACCTTCCTGAGAGCCTGGATGGCTTGGTAGACCTGGCCGGTCAGGTGGACGTGCACCTTCTGCTGCACAACCAGAGAAGGGATCAGAGATGAAGCCAAAGGGCCGAACCCAGGACCGTCACCCATCCATTGGAGGGTGCCACCTCCATTTAATTGGAACCCATACAATTAGGCAGAACCTGGGTAACCCTAGAGGAAATAAGATGCCATCAAGAAACTAGTTCCTGTTTTTATTGTGGATAGTCTGGACATTTCATTTCCCACTGCCCAGTAAAAAGCTCTGCCCACCAGTAGATGTGGGGATACAGGTGGGCATCTCTACACACACTTCCCCCACTGTTAGGTCAACATTGACCATTGAGATTTTGTTCCAGAACAAAGTCCAGTCTGTTCAAACCCTCATGGATTCCAGTGTGGACCAGAGCTTCATCAGGACTTCCTGGGCAGAAGAATTGGGCATCCACTTGTGTCAGCTAGATGGCCTTTTTGTGACCAGAGCCCTGAATGGGACTGAACTCAGCCCCATTTCCTGTGTCTCTGACCCTGTTACTTTGAAGGGTTTTGGTAATCACGTCAAATCAATTTCGTTCTACATCACAAATGACTCCTTTGAATTTATTGTCCTTGGCCTCCCTTGGTTACACCTCCACAACCCTCATATTAACTGGAGTGATGGGACCATTCTCTCTTGGAGTACTTGCTGCCTGGCCTTTTGCCTATCTTCTGCTCAGACTCCTCTGGCCCCTCTTGCCACCAGCCCTGATGAAACTATTGATCTTTCTAATGTGCCCCCCAAATATCTTCACCTTTGTTTGGTATTCAGTAAGCCTCGTGCCACCTCTCTTCCTCCACACTGACCCTACAATTGCTCCATAGAGCTGTTACCTGGAACCACATCTCCCAGGGTTGTATCTACTCTCTTTCCCCCCTGGAGTGGGTGGCCATGGACAAATACATGTCAGAGTCTCTAGCAGCTGGCATCATTCAGCCGTCATACTTTCCTGCTGGAGCAGGGTTCTTCTTTGTGGAAAAGAAAGACAAGTCCTTCAGGCCCTGCATTGATTATTGGCAACTCAATGCTATCACCATCAGTAATTGCTATTCCCTACCACTCATGTGCACTGCCTCTGAATTATTTCAGGGGGCTCAGTTTTTTACCAAGCGGGACCTCCTCAGTGTTTACCACCTGGTATGAATAAGAGAAGGAGACGAATGGAAGATGGTGCTGCACACTCCAATGGGCCACTACGAACATCTGGTTATTCTGTTTGGACTCACTAACACCTCCTCTGTCTTTCAAGCCCTAATAAATGATGTTTTACAAGATTTCATTAACCAATTCATCTTTGTTTATCTCGATGATATCTTCATCTTCTCCCCCACACTGGAGATCCATTGGTCCCAAGTCAGACAGGTCCTGCAACAACTCCTAGAGAACCAACTCTTTGCCAAAGCAGAAAAGTGCAAGTTTCACGAATGCATCATGTCCTTCTTGGGCTTTGTGATTTCCCCTGGTGTGGTCCAAATGGACCCTGAAAAGGTCAAGACAGTCTGTGAGTGGCCTGTCCCCTCTTCCTGTAAGGAACTGCAGTGCTTTTTGGGGTTCACTAACTTCTATCGAAAGTCTATCAAGAACTTTTGCACCATCGCCAGTCCTCTGACCGAACTCACATCTTCCAAGCATCCCTTCTTTTGAACTGACCATGCTGAGAGAGCCTTCTCTTCTCTTAAGAACAGGTTCACCACAGCACCAGTTCTCATCATCTGAGACCTCGCCATTCAGTTCATTCTCTAAGTGGATGTCTCTGACACTGGCATCAGGGCTGTCTTGTCCCAGAGGTCAGCCAAAGATAACAAGGTGCACCTCTGCACATTCTTTTCTCATTGCATGACCCCAGTGGAATGCAACTATGGCATTGCAGCTCGAGAATTGCTAGCTATTAAGCCAGCCCTGGAGGAGTGGAGGCACTGGTTGGAGAGGACTGAGATTCCATTCATCATTTGGAGAGACCATCAAGTACCTCAGGTCTGCCAAACATCTCAATGCACATCAAGCCAGATGGTTACTGTTTTTCTCCCACTTCAACTTTGTGCTCTCAATTAGAGCAGTCTATAAAAAACATCAAGCCAGATGCTCTTTCCAGGCATTTTTTTCTGGACTCTCAGCAAGACACCACCAAGCCCATCCTCTCTGCCCATTGTCTCGTGGCCACCACCGACTCATTATAGGAGATGCTGTCCAAAACACCCTGTCCAGTGATCCAGGAACAGTCAATGGTCCACCCAACTGTCTGTATGTGCCCCCTTGTGTGTGCTCCCAAGTGCTTCAGTGGGGGCACAGCTCCCTCCTCGCCTGTCACCCTGGGGCAGCCCGGACCCTTGCCATCCTCAGGCAATGCTTCTGGTGGCTGAGCATACAGTGAGACATTATGACCTTTGCGGCAACCTGTGACATCTGCTCCAGGAACAAGACTAGCAACCAACTTGCTGCCAGACTATTAAGACCCCTACCTGTACTTCACCATCCTTGGTCCCACATTGCAGTGAATTTTGTCACTGACCTCCCCAGCTCCAAGGGTAATACTTGCATCATGATGATTATCAATCACTTCTCTAAGGTGACTCACTTCATTCCCCTCCCTAAGCTGCCTTCAGCTAAAGAGATGACAGAACTGTTTATCTATCATGTGTTCCAGATTCATGGTCTGCCTACTAACATTGTGTCTGACAGAGGGCCCCAGTTCTCTGCTTACTTCTGGAAAGAGTTCTGCAAGCTCATTGGGGCCACTCCCAGCTTCTCCTCAGGTTACCACCCCCAGACTAATGGGCAGACAGAGTGCACCAATCAGAAGCTGGAGATTGCACTAAGATGCTTTATGTCCAGTGATTCTTCTTCCTAGAGCCAGGAGCTCCCTTGGAATGAATACACCCACAACAGCCGCACCTCATCATCCACCAGGCTAACTCCCTTCCACTGTTGCTTCAGTTACCACCACCCTCTTTTTCCTGAACAGGAGGAGGAGTCATCTGTTCCTTCAGCCCAAGCCTTTGTCTGATGCTGCCACAGAGTTTGGGTGGTTGCCAGATGTCACCTATTATGCATCAATCACACATGTAAAAGGATGGCAGATCAACATCGCAGACTGGCTCCAGTCTACCACCTGGGACAAAAGGTCATGTTGTCCACAGCCAATCTCCCTCTTAGGGTTCCCTCATGTAAGATGGCCCCCAGGTTTGTTGGCCCCTTTCCTATTTCTAAGGTCATTGTGAGATTGGAATTTCCCAGGTCTATGTGACGGCTCCACCCATCTTTTCATGTCTCCCAACTGAGACCACTGGTCTCTAGTCCCTTCTCCCACCCTTCCAAGACCTCTCCTTCCCAGGATTGTTGATGGAGGGGAGGCCTACACAGTCAGGAAACTACTGAAGGTCCACTGAAGAGGTCGGGGGTTACAGTATCTAGTCGACTGGAAGGTTATGGCCCGGAGGAGAAGTGTTGGGTGCTGGTGTGTTTCATCCTCGACCCTGCGCTCATCAGGAATTTCCACCACAAGAACCCAGGAGCTCTGTCTGGGATGCCCAGAGGCATCCTTAAGGGTGGTGGTGGTGGGGTTACTGTCATCCAGCCCGGAACTTCCAAATCCTTTGTGCTCCACTCCACGTTTTCCCCGTTCTCCTCATGCCACATTTGCTATCAGTCACTCTATATAAACACACCAAGGAGAATCACTCAATGCAGATAAATACTCACGTTCATGGTCTCACTCTGTTCCCCGACTTAGATTACATTTTTTTGGACTACAATTTTGCCTGCTGTTTTTGGGGCTAGTTGCTGTGACTCTGACTCGGGACTCTTATTTTTTCTGGCTCCGTTTTTCTCCCTGGAATTATTATCATCAGGCACTCTGCCCTTGTGCCATCTTCCTGGATTTCGCTGGGTGAGTTCTGGACTGTGCTGCTGCACCTGCCTCCTGACTGGTCTCCTCAGGAGCTCCCTCTTCAGGTACGCTTCTGTTCATTTTCTGTAGTTGCTTATTGGGTTCTATCTGTTTCAGTGGCCTCCGGGTTGTGACAGCATTTAAAACAGAATGAAGGAAGCAAAAACTCCTTTTCCAAATCAGACATTATGCTTCTGACTAAGTCATTTGAAATTTTGATGAAATAATTTTGGGTTTTTTTCCTTCAGGACTACAGAGTAAACATTTTCCTGCGTCAGAAGTGGAACGACCCGCGCCTTTCCTACAGTGAGTATCCAGATTCATCGTTGGATTTGGACCCATCCATGTTGGACTCAATTTGGAAACCTGACTTGTTCTTCGCCAATGAGAAAGGAGCCAATTTCCATGACGTCACCACTGAGAACAAGCTGCTGAGGATCTTCAAGGATGGAACTGTTCTTTACAGCATCAGGTACATTCATGACAATGGACAATACTAAGTTTCAGTTCTGGATTCTGATTGGTCAGAGTGATTGGGACAACTGTTGGATTTTTTATAAGAGATAACGGCAACATCTAACTATAATATGTAAATATGTACATATGTATATGCAAACTATAAAAACATATAGTGATATTCTTTACTAAATTTAAAATTGGATTCATTATCAAATTACTCGATACACTTCACAAACACTAAAGAATGTCATTACAGAAAAATAAAGAATGGCACATTCTGCTTTTTATTCATCTATAGTTACATTGAGTGTTGTGCTCTAGTTCCTGTTCTCCCTTCTGACATGAAAACATCCTGAAGGTTCATCTATAGCACGCTGTACATCACATGACTGGTACCACAATATTGATTAGTAATCTCATAAGAAAGTTAATCTGAAGGGACTAGACTAGAGTAAAGGCAGTTTTACACCAGGGATGATTACAGTAATTTATTTTAAATACCAGGCTGATGGCATCAATTCCATCCCCCTTTATAGATGCTGTACAAATCATACTTTTTATTAGGCCAAGTTCCCACGTGGGCTGAATGGTGTCCTGGCTGTAACACACTTATTGAGTAATATTCACTCATTTATGCAGAAATCTTTGAATTACAACTCTGATGTATAGTCATTACAAATTAAACCTCAATTCTGAAGAATGGGAAAACATAAATGGACCCCAGGTTGTGGGATGACTTTGGCTTTGGAAGTGTTGTCAGGGGAATTGTGCATGCAAAATAATGCATGTTGAAATGTGCTTCAGGGGACATGATTCTCCATGAAGTGTTTTTGTCACACAGAGCTACTTAGGTTCCACAAAATGCAATGAGCTATAACTCAAATAATTCACCATCAAAACTCGTAAGCAAGGACATCATGATCGCTCACTGCCCATGAGCACTGTGATATTTTATAACAATTTACACCATTCTGCATTCTGATTGGTGCAGTTGCACATCACAAGTTTATATTAATGACCTCGTTCTGATATTTTATCATTTTTATAGTAACAACATACACACAACATTTCTTTATATACAAACTAGCAACATTTATTTTACTCATTCAGCATACTTTAGCAACTATATTTCAGTGTGACCAACAAATTACTGTTAGAGGGCCTTGCCTGTATTTCCAGCACTGATTTGTTAAATTCCGACCAAAGTCAAATTAAAAGACAATATCTGTCCACATAATAACAATCAGATGTTAAAATCACATTGCTTGCAGTGTTTGCATGAGACGAAACATTTTCTGTGTGTGGAACTGACTCCAAACCTTTGGGGTGGGCTCAAAGCCTAGCATTGGGGACTCAGTTCTTTATAGCATTGACTCTCAGCCCCGTAATGCAAACCAAAAGCCCTTAAAAAAGTCAGTAAGATGTTAGCCAATATTTGGCTATGAGCTGTGAAAATTAAAATAACAGTGGACAAACCATTGTTTAGCTACTGATAAACTAATTGATTTAAATAATATCACTACTTGTGGCATGCAGTGACAGTGCATACTACAGCATGCTTCATCACATTAAGACCAACAATAATACATTTATTGCCAGCAATTTTTATTATTGAAATTTATCCATTTTGTCAATTTTGAACTATAGTAGCACTGTTCACCCAGCAGTGACACCGAGACAATACTGCTGTACTTGACACACTCAAAATCAACACCACACACACCACCATGTCAGTGTCACTGCTGTACTGCAAATAAAACACCACCCAAATCCTATCTGCTCAGTAGTATTTAAATACAATTTCCATTAAAGAATGATGGTAAAGGGGTGCCCATACTTTGTGCAGATGGACAGGAGTTATACATCTATGAAGTGGTCTAACATCTTTTTCCTAGGTTGACCTTAATATTGTCCTGTCCAATGGATTTGAAAAACTTCCCGATGGATGTCCAGACATGCATTATGCAGCTGGAGAGCTGTATGTAAATCACTTTTTATTCTTATTTTTAATTAACCAGTGTGTATTATACAGAAGACCTGAAATGCAAGTTGTGACAAAGTGCTGAAGAGCTATGATTTTTTTTTTTATAATCTTGTTTGACGAAAAATAACTTTTTTTTTCAAGATATTATTATTATAATTATTATTATTACAACAACATTATTTTGAAAATATTCTGATTTCAATTAAATAACTTATTTTGAGATATTATGGGTTAATTTGACTTAATAACAGATTATTTTTCAATGTAATAAACATTATGACATAAAATCTTATTTCTACTTACTGTAATAACTCAGTGCCTGGTGGATCCTCCAGGGCCTGGAAAAGCTCATCTAGCAACGATGTTTCAAACTTGCCAAATCCAGGACCATGATGTTGAAAAGGGGAATTGGTAGGCAGATTTTGGTCTATTTGGATGGCATCGCAATCCCATCCTCAGTGAGAAAACAGTCAAAAGCCTTGGCAAGTTCTTTGATTGTAGCCTCAGGGATACATCAACAATCCAAGTGACCATCAAGGAGTTTGAGACTTGGTTCACCACAGTAGAAAAGTCTGGCCTACTTGGCAGGTAAAAAGCTTGGATTTACCAACATGGCATTTTACCTCAAGTCCTCTGGCCTCTGCTGATGAGCAAGGTAACCCTGTCAACAGAGGAGCCCATGGAGGTCAGGAAGCTCAGTAGCTATCTCAGCAGATGGCTGGGTCTGCTGCGAGAGCTAAGTAGTAGAGCTCAGACCTCCACAAGAGAGACAACTAGAGAGGTAATCTATCAGAACTAGAGTAGCTTCAGCAGGCATTGTGGTGCAGACAGGCAGGAAGTGGAGATCCCCAAAATGCCTGGAGATAGCAGAGCCTCAAGTGAGAAACAGGGCTTTAGTGGGCCTGGCAAGTGGATGGGCAGGTTGGGAGCCATCCTACAACCTCACTATGATAAGGAAGCAGTCCAAGTACCAGGAGCTGGTGGATCAGTGCTGGAGGAGAGGCAAGAAGGTACAATGTGAACCCATTGAAGTGGGATGTAGAAGGTTTGCTGGCCACTCACTGTGCAAGGTCTACACTCTACTTGGCATCACAGGGGCTGCAAAAATGAAAGCCATCGAATTCACCATGGAGGCTGCAGAGATAGTCTCCAGATAGCTTTGAAACAGGAGGTGTGATCTGTGGGCCAATGCTAATGGGATACACATTGATCAACCCTGGCTGGATTGTCTGAGTGAGGGTGTATGATCTATCCATGTGACAGGTTGTACTAGGTTTCATTGTTACCAGTAGCAGAGACACCAATCTCTGATACTGGTAACAATGAAACCTAGTACAACCTGCCACATGGATGGATGGTTGGCATCAAAACTGGCTCCCCCACTAGCCCACTAGTAAGGAGAGTGCACGTCAACCAGTAGGACAGAAAACAAGACCTGTCAAAGGTTGGATGAGTTCCCTGTGAGCCAATGGCTATTGTGTAAAACCTAGGGATGGGTAGCTAATCCAACATTAGCTACAGAAGGGCAAAGGCGATGTGTTCCAGTGCATCCTATATATTTGTATCAGTTGTATGGCAAATCCAGTGGGACTGAGCATGCATTAACAGTGCCAGTGGGGCTTGTCACAGCCTTAGTCATTGTGTAGGCCCATATGGTTCTGGAGACACCACTGATGATGTATCCCAGCACATCCTAAGGCATATCTTCTCATCACTCATTTTTTTTACTTCTTTCAATATGACTGTAATGGAAACTTCTAATAAACACTTCAGAATGCTCAGCAGTTGTCTTTTCAGTTATTTATTATAGTAGATCATATGGACCCATCCCACACACGTGACCTTCGTAATAGCGCCCGCCATTGTGGACATGAAGAAGACAGCGATTTGAATACTAGTAACGACACACGACAAACGGAAAATGGAATAAAAGACAACAAGATGCAGAAAAACCCTCCACTATCCAGCGAGGCGAGTGTGTTTACTGATGCGCTAACGCT
>JAODJS010000005.1:1141307-1151412 GCA_027576325.1 Sciades assimilis | reverse complement strand
GTGTGTGTGTGTGTGGGGGGGGGTCGCAAAGTTAAAACTGACTTCCAGTTAAAGCTGTTTAAACTATAATTTCAATTCATTTCCTCTTTTAGCACAAGATAATTTTTGTAAATTTCGCTTCTCCACTAAACTGTGAATCCTCTCGTGTTTCACGTCTCTGAAATATTAAACACGTCTTCATCAGCTTTCCGAGGCGTCTGTAGATGATTATTATGCAAAACTGCGGCACAGGGATACATTTCACATGTAGTACGACCAACATCTCTTCCTCCTGTTCCAATGACATCATTGTGCAGGAGATGCAGGAGGCCCCGCCTCTCTGACCATTTCAGCCAATCAGCAGCTGTCAGCCAATCATTTGCAAGTTCAGTAGTGATGGTGTTGCCTGGCAACCGGGAATTTGGCATGTCTGAGAGCCGAGCTTTCGGCTGCAGAGAGTCTGAGAATCACTCACGAGAAGCCGGGAGACGCTTGACTGCAGAGTGACGGTGAGGAGGAGGACGAGTTCTCCTGTAAAGTGGTGGTGGTGGTGGCCTTCTGCAGATGTTCACCACCTGAGGGACAGGAGTGGTGCACACACATGCACGTGTAGAAGGTCTACATGTGATGGATGAGGCTCATCCATGAATCTCAGAGTGAATGTGTGGTTTGACCTGGAATTCCACGACATGCATCTGGGAATGTTTTAGCTGTTCCTCAGAGGAACCTGCACTCCAGTCCCAACACAGTGAGGAGGATTTCGGGATGGAGCACTTGAGTGAGGCGCAGTCATGGCCATTCCGCCCGGCAGGCGTTCGGTGTAACCGCTGAGCGCGCTCTCAGGTGTACGAGGAATTTTCAGTCCATGTTTGGCTGCTGCTGATGGATATTTCTCATTTCACTACCTGACCACGAGGCGCTGAATCCCTGATGATGTCACGGTTCAAAGCTCTGTGCTTAGATTATTGGCAGTTTCTGTGTCTGCAGCCTCCGAGTGGCTTTTTTAAAAGGTAAGTAAAGCACTGAGCCGAATGTATTTTTAGAGCTGATCTTTAGTTCAGGACAGAAATTACTTTAATGGCCTGCGTTCCATTTGTGTCTCACGCTGAGAATCTCCAGGATGCGAGGGTTTTCTGTGAGCAGTTGGTAAATGTAGTTATATTTTGACTGTATAATTATTATTGCATTTTGTTTATTTAAAAAAAATATTTTTATTTTATTTTTACTTTTAAATTAATTTCATGATTATAATTAATTTTATGACAATTAAAGGTAATTATGTGAAAAAAATTATTTAGTTTTATTTTGTAGTATTGGATTTAAAGCACACTTTGAGCACATTGTTCTCCAAAACAATCAATAAATAATATTGTGTCACATCAATACCTTCATCATCATATTTGTGCATTAAATGCCCAAAAGGCTGTGCATAAAGATAACAATAGTGGACATAAAATAGAACCTTGTGGGACGCCGTGTTAATGTTATTTTCATTCATTTCTTTTGCATTTGACTCCAAAACAAGCTACACTGCTGAGTTAAGGATTTATTTCCATAAAGTTGACATGTGGATCATTTCCAACGTCAAAAATAGAAAAGCTGGGGATTAAATTAGAAAAAAAATTATTAAAGTTATTTTAAGTTATTAACATATTTAAATAAATGTATTTAAAAATGAATTAAATATGCACGTCTCCACCATTTATCCATTTATAACATTTTGTATGAGTTGAAACAGTGTAAATTTGTAGAAACTTGCAGACGTGAAACTGGCTGAAATTTAACTTCTTGTAATTCCGTCCCAACGTGGCGTTTTCTCAGCTTGTTGATCTCAAAGTTTGCTAAACTCAAATTTATTGCAGTTGTTCCAGACTCAGACATTATTTATTATTGGAATTTGAGCATGTTGTCATCTGGAAGTGAAACATCATCATAATCATCATCGTCTCTGTGCATGAGCTGTCTAAAAGACTCTGTAGAAAGACAGAATAACAGTGGGACTAAAACAGAACCCTGTGGGATGCCACACTACACGAGGAATTATTTTGCATTGTGGCTGAAATACAAACTGCCCTGCTGATATTAATTGTAAAATTCACTCTTTCTTATGGTCTTTACACACATTCTTCTGCTCTCATGAAAGAGAGTCACTTTGTTAACCTGCTCCTCCTGACTCCGAGGGAGGATCGAATCATCTCTGCTGATTTACCGTTCCACACAGACAAGTGTTGCATGAAATGATATCATTTTATTGCAGTAAAAAGACCAAAATGGTGTAAATTACCCGTCCTCTGATTCGGATGTTCACCGATGATGATGTTAACGTACACATGCTGTGATATTTAAACAATAAACAATTATTCCTGGTACAGTTGTCTGTCGCTGCAACAAGCGGCTTCATTTCAGTCCACCACCTTCTCTCCACTTCCCCCAGGGGAATTCTTCCTCTCTGGTTATTCGGAGGCTCCAGCTGAATTATGGGACAGTGTAGTGTAGTTTACTGTGGCACATTCGCAACCTACGGCTGTAGTAGATCATCCAGGTACCATTCAACTTCTGTACAATGCCCACGGAGTATTCAGAGACCATATATACTGCTTTTTGTGTATTGACCGTATGGAAGTATGAGTGTTCAGATGCAGTGGTGTTTATGAAGGTTTTCATTTGACCTTGTTATATTTTAAATGTGTCTCTGTTGTAAAAAAAATATATATATATATATATATATATTGGGTTTTTTTTGGAGGAGCAATATATCCACCAAAAAAATCTGGAGAAAATTGCAAACCCAAATCAGAAAAAGTTTGGCCGGTTTGTTCAAATTGAAATTAAAACTGAAAACAGTGATTTGTAAATAATCTGTGGCCTGTATTCACTCAAAACGGTACAACAGCACATTTATTTGATGTTTTACTTCATGGATTTTATTGAAACACATTTAAAAAAAGTTCCAGTAAATCTTTCCCCACTTTATAACGTTCCCGTTCCGTCTCCCGACACTTAAAGCTGTTTATGGACTGGAGACTCCGAGTGATGACGTGTCTCCGGGGTTATTTTTGTCCCATTCTTCCTGTAAACAGGTCTGAAGGTGTGGAACAGTTCGGGGTCGTCACTGTCATATTTATCATTTCTAAATTATTCACACATTCTCTATTGGGGACAGAGGGGACACGCCCTCTTCTTCCACAGCCACGCCTTTGTAACGTGAGCAGAATGTGGTTTTGCGTCGTCTTGCTGAAATCTCCCTGGAAAAGACGTCGTCTTGAAGGCAGCAGATGTTGCTCCAAAATCTCAGTGGACTTTTCTGCATTAATGCTCCATCACAGAAGTGTAAGTTACCTTCACCAAGGGCGCTGACCCAACGCCATACCATGACACACCCTGGCTTTTGGATTTGTTGCTGCTAACAGTCTGGATGGTCCTTTTCCTCTTTGGTTTGGAGCACACGGCGTCCATTTCTCCCAAAAAAGAGACCTGGAATACTGATTCATCTGACCACAATACCCGTTCCCACTGTGTGATGGTCCATCCCAGACGCCTCCGAGCCCAGAGAAGTTGACGGTGCTTCTGGACACAGTTAACACAAGGCTTCCTTTCTTGTACAGTAAAGTTTTAACTGGTGTTTGTGGATGTAACTCCGTATTGTAGCTTGATAAAGGTTTTCCTAAGTAATCCCGAGCCCATGTGGTTCTATCAGCTGTGGATGAACGACGGTTCTTGATGCCGTCTGAGGGATCGGAGATCACGGGGTTCAGATTAGGCTTGAGCCCTTTACACACAGAAATTCCTCCAGATTCCTTGAATGGTTTAATGATATTATGCGCTGCAGAGGGTGAAATATCCAAATCCCTTCCTATCTTTCTTTGAGGAACATTGTTTTTAAACATTTCAAAAATTTTCTCACGCATTTGTTGATGAACTGGAGATCCTCGGCCCATCTTTATTCCTCAAAAACTCGGCCTTTCCTCGATACTGATTTTGTACCAAATCATGATTACAATCACCTGTTGACATCACCTTTTTTTCCCTTAACTTTTTCTGATTTGGGGTTGTACAAATCTCCATGAGACAGGAATAACACCAATAAAGCCTATGTCACAATCTTTCATAAATAACGTTGGCAGGGATGTAGCTCTGCTGTCAGATTGTCATTGTTTTGCCATTAGCCATGAAACAGATCACTACTTATGTCTTGACGTACACATGTAGTTCAGACATATTTTTGCCATGCTGCAGTCAAACTTCGCACAAGTATTGCACACAACTCGGAATATTAACATGCTAAGCGAATGTAACCAGAACCATACTAACGCCAACATATCTAATGCTGGGAGATGCTAACAGACAAAGAACAACTAGTCAACTAAATGAACCTTACAAATCCTGGATGCTCCTGACACCAAGTGATACAAACTTGGGTGGCAAAATCGCCAACAAACTTAAACAGCAACAGACACAAGAGCACTTGTTGCCTTTACAGATGTCTGAGTGTTATCGAGCAAACTAAATCTCTGTCCAAATTAACTGACTTGGCTTATGATCAAAAGCTAGTGAGTTGACAAATTTGCTAACAGCCAAACATCAAGCAAGTGCAAGAACACAACACACAGAAAAGCAGCTAATGTAATATTACTTCTTAGTTCACCAGAATTATAAAGCACTGCACCGAACTGTAAAGTGTCACACAGTTCTTGCAGAATTTGAGGACCAAGAGGCTCCTTACTGAAAGTGAATCTATAAATGAGTTAATGGCACTTTACAGCAGACAGAGTCTGGTTTACGCCAATTCTTATCAACGTGGCCGTATTTGTCTTGTGACATTTTCAGCTCTTATTTTTCTAAGTCCAGATCCTCTGTGCTATCGTTGTTATTATTATTATTATTATTATTATTATTATTATTATTCATTTTTATTTATTTACGATGGAGAAATGCTTCATCAAAGTTTTTAGAATGAAGCACTTTAGTGTCTCCTGCCAGCCCTTTAAATGGTTATTTATACTTTCTTTGTTTCATTTATGTAGGTCAAAATTTAAGTCTCTGACAGTGTAAATCTGCAGCCATCCACATGGCCACACCCTCAGAATTCTTTATAGCCATCCATTACATTACATGGCATTTCGCAGATGCTCTTATCCAGAGCTACATACAATGAGTGTAAAAGGTACACAAAGTGCTGAACTTCTAGACAAGAAAGTTCTAGTGCCAGTTGAACAAGTGCAAGAATAACAGTGTAATATTTTGTTGAAGTATCAACACTCAATAAGCAGCCAAGGAAACAAACTAACCATACAAAGTACAACTAAATAGAGCACTCGAACATCTAACCCCAGGCTAGACAGCACACAGCCTGGGTTGGTCTAGACTGAAACGCAGTTACACAGTGGGTGGGAAAGAAGGGAAGAGGTACAGCCTGAAGAGGTGGGTCTTCAGTCTGCGCTTGAAGATGGTCAGGGAGTCGGCAGTTCTGACCTCAATGGGAAGGTCATTCCATCAACAGGGAACCAGGACAGACAGCAGTCCTGAGTGGGCGGGGCAGAAACAGAGAGGAGGAGGGGCCAGATGACCAGTAGTAGCAGAGTGAAAGGATCTGGCTGGTGTGTAGGGGTGGATCAGACTCTGGAGGTATGCTGGACCTAACCTCTTGAGAGCCTGATAAGCTAGCACCAACATCTTAAATTTGATGCGAGCTGCGACAGATAGCCAGTGCAGGTCGGCAAGCAAAGGGGTGACATGGGGAGAACGAGGGAGGTGTAGACCAGGCAAGCTGCAGCATTCTGGATGAGCTGCAGGGGTCTGATGGAAGAAGCTGGAAGGTCAGCAAGGACAGAGTTGCAGTTATCCAAGCATGAGAAGATCAGCACTTGGACCAGGAGCTGAGTAAAGTAGGTGGTGAGAAAAGGGAGGCTCCTTCAGATGTTGTAGAGGAGGAATCTACATGTCCGGGTCACTGCAGTGATGTTTGCTGAGGAGGAGAGTTTGTCGTCAAGCACGACCCTTAGGTTCTTCGCACTGGGTGAAGGAGACCTAGAGTGGCCCCCAGAGAGATGATGATGTCCAGGGGTGGAGTAATAACCTCTGGCTCTGCCTCTCATATGCTCTTTCTCTCACACATGCTCTCTCTCTCTGTCTGTCTTACTTAGTCACCTGTCTCTCTTTTGTTCTCCCTCTCTCATGCTCTCTTTCTCTTTGCAGGTGAAGACTCATTTAGAAAACCCTACTAAGTATCACCTTCAGCAGGCTCAGAGACAGCAGGTGAAAGCATACCTGTCAACCACACTCGGCCCATTTCCCAGCATGCCCTGTGCCACTCAGGCCTCTGACCCTGGGGCAATTCCAGCTGGTCAGGTGAACAGCGCCCCCAACAGCCCCATGGCTTTACTCACCCTCAACTCCACCTGTGAGAGAGAGGTACACAAACTCAGCAGTGTGTCACTGAGCTTCCTTACTTCACACGCTCTGTTACCTAATCAGCTGGAGTGAAGCGTATTAAATAAGTTAATAAATAAAGTGCTAAATATTCCATTACAGAGTGCAATTCCTCATCCAGCTGTTACAACATCTTGTACATACAAGTGAGTTAGTGAGCAGATATGACACTGCACCGAGTGTAACGGAAACTTCAGCTCCATTCCTCAGTACTGAGCTCCAGGTCACATACTGATACACAAACTGTGATACATACTAGGCTTCATTTATCAATCCTTGATAAAATGTTATCCATTTATCAATACTATAGCAAAGCTGTGTGTAAATCGTTGTGTAAACCAAACATTTCCACCAGATTTACAAAAGTTTCAGAAACACTAATTTTCTTCGTTCTTGTGTGTATGTTGATAAATGCCAAATCACCCATAAATTACCAAATCACGTGCATGGCCCAGTTCCTGTTGACCCTCATCAAATGCAGTAGAAGAAATTCCCACCACTGTCATTGCGCATACATTGATTTTGTTAATTGAATCAGTGATTAATGTGAACATTATAACTGACTCTGTTCATGTAGTAATATGCTGGTGATATATGCGACTCCTATTAGATTTATTTCACCACTTGCCATCTTCTCATTCAGATATCATAATCAATCTATTTTAAGTTTTTAAATTGGCTTCTGCTTTTATGTTACATAAAAATAAATTGTAACGGTGGAAACAGCTTCACAGAAATATATAAAATTCCAGATCTACAATTTTAATTTAAATTAATAAGCAAGCTTAAGCTGAGGAAATAACTCCCTCAGACGACACGAGGAAGAAACATCGAGAGGAACCAGACTCAAAAGGGAACCCATCCTCATCTGAGCGATGACAGATAACGTGATCATAAATAACTCGCTTCTATAACTGCGTCCTGTAGAGTCACAAAGTACAACTGCGTCACCAGGAAATTCATTATAGTTGAACAGGAAGTGTGTTTTGTTGAAGTTATAAACTGTTCACTGATGGAGACTCGAGTGTAAAACTGTTCATGACACCTGCAGTCCTAAAGTTATCATGGAGATCGTCATCTTCAGCCATCGGAGCTAAACTGTGAGTGTCCAGAACCATGTTCCAAGCGCGTCTTTAGACTGTCCACATGGGGCCGTCCTCCACAGGAGTGAGGAGATGAGACTTCAGACAGAAGTAGGGCATCAGGATGGATCAGGCAGGTCTGAGGAGCAGAAGAGCTTCAGCATCTGACTGGTGTCTCAGGATCGAAATGTAACTCAACAGAGAGAGAGGGGGAGAGAGAGACAGAGGGAGAGAGAGAGAGAGAGAGAGGGAGAGAGAGAGAGAGAGAGAACACACATTGTTTGTTTGGTACGTCTGTTGTCACCTCATGGTGAAGAACAGTCCACACTGTGTGCCGAGTGCAGGTCGGGACTCCAGCAAGACCAACTTCACTGGTTGTCATTAACACAGCACAAAGCTGAGCACAGGTCAGATTTCGGAATGTGTGTGTAGGTAAAGACCCGTCCCAGTCACGAGGAACTCGATGCGCTCGCCTCTGATCTCGCCTTGGCTCCATCCACAAATAACGTCTTCTTTGGAATATTCAAATTACTATAGATGCCCTATTTATGTTCTATTTTCATGTTCATGTGAAGACAAAACAAAAAATTAAATTGTGGAAAATTGTGAGAAATAATTTATTTGGTAGTGGTGATGGTTTGATGTCTAACATTAATAAAAAACTACAAACAGGTGAAGAATCATGTAAAGAAATCTACACTGTTTTGTTTTTGTGAAATTATGCATGATTTATAATTGTAATTTTTAATATATTTAACAGTTATTCCACAAAATTAATATTACGACATTAATATTACAAATATCACCATTTATATAAGAACAGATTTTGTCTCATGGACGTCACTAGGATTGAGAGATGGGCGGGGCTTAGCCCCAGGAGTGTGCTCAGTAATGCACGTGCCGACATTTTTATTGCTCCTACATACGCTTCGTCAATTATTCATTCTGTGAAGAACGTTTATCAGAATCTGTTATCTGGATCACTTTCTTTTTCTGCCCGGATATTTCTCTCCTCAGTCTTCAGGATCTCTTCGTTATATTCACAAAATCAGTCTGAATCAGTTCATTAGAGGGCGGGGCTGTGCTCATGAAGAAAGATGTTTGCAAATATCTCCATCAGTGCAAAAATTAATGAGGTTATATTCCAGATAAAGGTGTTTATTTCAGTCTGATGCACTGAACAGGAGGCAGCGGAATGGTGTGATGCTTTATTTAATTAATTTAGTTACAACGAGCTTCGTTCAAAATCCGAGTGAAATCTGACAATGCAGACAAATATGAATGTTTCTCAAAGTTTATTCTGCCAAATGAGAATACAGTATACCTTAACCCTTTGGGGGGCACTTAGTTTTCAGAGCAGAAATCAAACAAATAAGCTCAAACTGATAGTGAAGTTTAGGAATAAAATCTGCTCACCGTTTCTGTCCTCTCAGAAACAGCTTTCATTATTTAAGTGCTGCTCGAGCTGCTTTACGAGACGGGCTGAACCACAAAGGAAAACAGCCAAGGACTTTGTGGGCAGGGTCGTCCCTGAGCCCCGGACACTGAGGTAATGGCAACAATTCGCTTCAGACAGTCCCTTCTCTCCGCCGTCTCATGTGCATTTGCAGACACCGTCATCTGTACAGCATCTCCCTGTCGGCTCGTTGCCGGATATCCTTCCCATGCACCGACACGGTCCTTACGGGACTGCACCATGTCATGATTATTAAAGACAGACAAAGCTTTTTTCCAATTTCTGCAACCACAACTGACCAGAGCACCATGCTTGATGTTTTTGCCAAACGCTCTGCATGGGAAGCAGAAAGCAGCGTTCAGGTTGACTGGATACTCGAACCATGTGCACTTAGCAACCCAGCTGTGGTGAAAGGCCCTCTTCTGTGGACCAAAGACGTCTTGTGGATCGCTATTCGGCTTTACCTGTCTGGTCCCTGTGTCTTTATCACCTAAATCACTCAGAGAAGATGCTGCAGCTTCTTGATCCTGTTCTTCCTCTTGGCCTCCTTGCTCACCTTCTGTCTCTGTTTCAGTTTCTTCTCACTCTAGATCTATTTGCTCGACCTCCTCTGACTCTGGATTCACTTCCTCTCTCTGACTTGAACTTGCCTGATGCTCATTTTCCTCCTCGGCCTCTCCTGCCTCACCCTTCAAGGAGTTAAAAAACAAAATGAACATGATGAAACCCTGAAGTTAAATTAATATCATATCTTCCAAGATTGCTAGATGATGTTGGGAATGGGGTTAGCCTACCACCAAAATAAACGCATTGGCCAATTATCTGACATGGCAATGTACAGGAGGCCTACAGTAGCATATGACTGTTCTCACTAAATTAAATTATTATAAAATAATCATTAATTCATTAAATATTTTGTTGTGTTGGCCTACTGTATGTAAGCTGGCCTATCTTTAACATCCAATGAGATTAGTTTAGACTATAGGCTAAGCCTAGACAGGGAATACAAGTCAAGTTGGCCAGAACTGAACATGAAATAAGGGGCTAGTTTCATCATGTCTCGTCTTCTTCCGCTTTATCCAGGGCCGGGTCGCGGAGGCAGCAGTCTGAGCATGGAAGCCCAAACTTCCCTTTCCCCAGACACCTCGGCCAGCTCCTC
>JAODJS010000005.1:73746-86151 GCA_027576325.1 Sciades assimilis | reverse complement strand
ATTCCTGTAATGGGAAATTCACACAACCACAAACATTTTCTTCTTTTCACATCCAATATCTGGCACAAAAAAAAAAAATTCACTATATTTGGATATATTGCTTTGGAGCTCATTAGGTCAGTCCATTAGTGTCAGTCATTAGTGTCAGTCCAGCGCATGCGCGCTGGAGCTCGCGAGGCGCACGCCGGACTGACACTAGAAAACATGTTCAAGCTGCGAGTGTAGCTGCAGTCTTTTTAGTTGCGAATTACGAGTACTTACTCTCATCTCTATGCGATACACAAGTTCTGATCGGCAGAAAATCGGCATATTTTAATTATGACCAGCCGATCACCGGTCATGGCCGATCACGTGAAAATCGGCCGATTCTGATCAGCAGCCGGTCAATCGGTGCATCTCTACACAAAAGTCCAACAACTGAACACGACTTGGGTTCAGATCAGGCAGGCTGTTCCTCCCAATCACACACCCCCAGGTCTCACCGTCATTGCCCACGTGAGCATTGAAGTCCCCCAGTAAAACAATGGAGTCCCCTTGTGGTGCACTGTCTAACACCCCACTCAAGGACTCCAAGAAGGCCAGGTACTCCGAACTGCCATTTGGCGCATAAGCACAAATGATAGTCAGCGACTGTTTCCCAACCCGAAGGCACAGGGAAACGACCCTCTCATTCACTGGGGAGATCTCCGATGTTAGCATGCCAAAGTAGGGGGCTACCAATAGCCCCACCCCTGCCCGGCACCGCTCACCCTTGGCAACTCCAGCATAGAAGAGGGTCCAACCCCTCTCCAGGAAATTGGTTCCAGAACCCAACTATATCTAGTCGGTACCGCTCAACCTTACGCACAAGCTCCGGCTCCTTTCCCACCAGAGAGGTGACATTCCATGTCCCAAAAGCCAGTTTTGTCAGCTGGGGATCAGTACGCCAGGGCCTCCGCCTTCAGCCGCCACTGATCCACAGTACACCGGACCCTTACGGCATCTCCTGCGGTGGTGGGTCCACAGGAGAGTGGTTCCGTGTTGCTCATTTTGGGCTGGGTCCGTCCAGGTCCCATGGATATAGGCCTGACCACCAGGTGTTCACTGACGAGCCCCTCCCCCAGACCTGGCTCCAGGGTGGGGCCCCGGTATCCCTGGTCCAGGCGAGGATACTCAGATATCTGCTTTTTTTCTTTCATAAGGGTCCTTTTTGAACCGCTCTTTGTCTGACCCCTCATCTAGGACCTGTTTGCCTTGGAAGACCCGACCAGGGGCAATTGCCCTGACAACATAGCTCCTAGAATCCCTGAGGCACTCAAACCCCTCTACCACATTAAGGTGGCAATTCAAGGAGGCGAAAGAACCATTTAACAAAATTTTAAATGGTTTAAAAATAAAAAATAAAACAAAACACTAGGTTATTTTTGAATTCAATTAAAACACATTTTGCAGTGTTGGCTGCAATGGTGGGCTGAGTGCACATGGCTTAGAAGGGACATATTTTGAGTCAAGTTGTATATCGGTCTTAACTGTTGTATAGCAGTGTTAAAGGAGAACTCAAGTCATTTTTAAACTTGCTTTATTTCTTAATTAACATGATGTTCAATTTCGGTTTTAGTAACCTTATATCATGACTCGTATTGGCAACTAATTGTGATTAAATATTATACTTATCGGACTATTCAGTTTTTAGCAGTGTTGAATTTAGTTAGTTTGGTCCATGGCAGGCGTCTCTTATTCGTGCAATCTTCACGAGACTTGTGCGAGACTTCAAAACGTCGTCAGCCAGGTGTCAGTGCCGCCATTTTGAAAACTGCTTTCCAAATGAAATATTGCACAAAAACGAGTTTAAATGACGATTACTGCCTACTTTTTTCAAACTTTCCTGATTGCTGTCAGAACAAACAAAACTCTCAGCTTGATGACATCAGCATTCGAAAGCGGGCGCGCGTGTCTTTTGCAGTGCTGGCAGATGTTGGTCACTTTGATCTCCGCTGTATGTTTTACTTCCGTCCTACGACGTCTCGCACAGGTCTCAATGAATCTCATTTACAGCCGTTGCTTTGACATATGGACTGATGTATTACAGCATATTTCACACTCCACTCGCTATAGCGGCGACAAAATAGCCATCAAACATGCATTCAAACATTTAATAAAATGAGATGAATAGAATTTTGATGATAATTTGCCTTCAGTTCTCCTTTAACTTCTCCAGGTCAGTAATTGTTGGAACACCCGTGTTGACGGACGAAGAAAGCTGTTGGCTGTTACCCGAAGTCGAGATGTTCAGTGTTCGATACAATATTTACAGGCGCTTTTTTTACCGATTGATTTCTCGAAGTTCATAAAAGGCTTTGCAGATTTCTTTAAGCTTTGGTTTAGTTAGTTTTGGCACTTTGAAGGTTTTAGGGAGATTTTAAATTTGAAAGATTACGGTCAGTGTGCGGCACCCTGTTTTTTATTTATATTTTGGTTAACACCCCCCCCCCCCCCAAAAAAAACGCAAAGCATTCATGGTAATGTGAAAGTAGTCATTGGGGGGGGGTTGTCAGTCATAGACCTGTATTGTGAGGGATTAGATAGAGGTGAGTATGGAGATGAATATCGGTGAGGGGTTTAGTCACAAACGGGTATGGGGCGGGGTTGGAGGCGGGTATGGGGCAGGGTTGGAGGCGGGTATGGGGCAGGGTTGGAGGCGGGTATGGGACGACATAAGAGGTTCCTTATCACCTGCTGATTGTTTTTGTTTTTTCTGCATTGACTGTGTGTACAGATGAACTTCAGTGTGTGTGTGTGTGTGTGTGTGTGTGTGTGTGTGTGTGTGTGTGTACACAGATGAACTTCACTGTGAGTGTGGAGATCAGCGGTTCGCTGTCTTACGTGTAGTGAGTTTACTTTTATATTTATAGCGAATTCACATTTAACACCTGATTCACACTGAGCTCATGGTGAGATGATTAGAGTTTTGTGTGTGTTGGAATGAGGAAGGTTGTGGAGTGTGTGTGTGTGTGTGTGTGTGTGTGTGTTGAAGTCTGATGCGTGTGTTCTTGTTCTCACAGTGCTTTCTGCACCATGGCGAGTATTAAGGTTCACAATATCGTGGTGTTCACACAGTGAGTCTCTCATTTCACTCCTCATACAGTTCAGACATGGATATTACAGCGAGTCAGAACATGAAGCTTAATTACACACCAGTTCACACTCGTCACACGGTCATCACACACTCTCCAAGCACTAATTTCTCCAAACACTAACTACACATCTTCCCCACGCTAATCACTCTACTGTCACACACATCAGACTCCTCACAGTTTAACTCGTTAATCACACGCTGGTCAGATACTCGTCACACCGTCACTCGGGCAGTGGTCACTTACTCATCATGCACTGATCACACAGACAACTTGTTGACTTTTCCTGAAGAGGGGTCTCTCTCTCTGTCTCTCTCTCTCTAGGACATCTGTAAAAACGTCCTACATGGTTCGCAGTGCACAGAACACACTGGAGGCTTATCGCTACATTGACTGTGGTGCTAACTCCACCCTGCACCACCCGCTTGACCTTCACGGCTCTGTGCTGCCCCGCTTAGGCCGGAGGACTCTGTACACACACAGCGCTGTTGAGCGTTCCTCACAGTTCCTCGTCCCGTTAACGGAGTGTGGCGGCGATGCTGAAGGCTGATGTCGAATTCCTTTTGGATTTAAAATAAAACAAAACTGCTTCCTGTTTACATTCTTGTCTCAGGTCACTGCTGGTGCATAAAGGGTTAATGCTTAGCTGTAGCAATTTGTATTTTTGTATTTAAACTAATGTTTTTGATTTTCAGAATAAATGAGGTGGACTGAAGGTGCGAAATGTTTGCATGTGGTGTTACTGCTGAACAGGTGCTAATATCTCAGGTCACTTTTACTTTAGGATCATTTGTAGCCTTGTAGAATAAAGCAGAAATAATTTTATGTAAATGTCCGTGTCACCGAGATGCTAAATTCCACATGGACAGTAAAATGGATGAAAATACGGGTGTTTAAAGTTAGCATTAGCATGTTTCTGTACTTGAAGCAGAAGAGACTTTGTACTTTTATTAGCTGTAGCTTTTCTCATGTGTTCAGAGTATTGAAGATTAAATTTTGTTTATATTTAAAGTTATTTTAATCATAATGAAGTGTATAATTACATTTAATAACTCTGCTGTTTGTTTTTCTCAGTCACAGAGGTGTGAGATGCTCAGATGAGACGTGTTTACTGTTTACACATATTTTGCCCAGGATTATCATCTCGATAGTAAATTATTCTTCATCACTTCTTGAATTTAATTAACATCATTAAAGTTATCAAGTATGACAATGTTCTGAATTTAAGTATTTTATTTTGTGAGCTGTTGGTAGCTGTGACTTTGCCTCCTCACGTCCATGATGTTTACCTGAAAATAATAGTTTATTTTATTCATTTGGTGATTTATTATTATTATTATTATTATTATCTTTCATGGTAAAATCGAGAGTTGCTGCTGCTGCTTGTTATCTGACTCGGGCATAAAACCCCAAATCCAGCCTAAATAAAGGGGAGAAACATTCCTTCAGTATTCCTTCGTGTTTGCTGCTCAGTGGGTTGGATTGGTTTTTATTTAAAGATATTTAGGATTTGTATATTTAAATATATAAAGTTGGACTCTTCCCAGTTTTCCCCTGTTTGAAATGGTGTGTGTGCCTCTGTCGTCTGTAAGTGTCTGGAGTCGACACACTAATCAGAAACCGTGATCTGCTTCAGTCCCGACTCGGCTTTAATGAGTAAAACGGTCAGGTTACATTCATTCATAAATAAATAAACTTTATTGCACTAATTTATCAGACAATGAAATCAAGTTTTCCTTCAGAGCATTACGGTCAGGAGCAGATAAATAGCTGTGTTTGGAAGATAAATTCACTATAAACAGGACCTATGGAAATTAAATTCTACACACAATTATAAATTAATGCTGTAAATGTTCATGTTCCGCCGAAAGCGTGACGGTGAAGTTGTCCGTCTCTGCAGTGTCTAATCTAATGTTCCTATAAACGATGTTAAAGTGCAGTGTGACTGCGAGGCTCTGTGCTGAGGAGGATGAGTTTATTACTGATGTCTCGACTCGGTGTTTATCTACAGCGAACACACTAATGAAGTTATTAATCACATTCAAATCATCACCAGCGAGATTAAACTGGAATTCTGTTTGACTCTACTGATTAATTTTACTGATTTCAAAGTAAACTTAAAATGCTTACAATACATTAATATAAAATAAAACTAGTGTAAATATAGAAAAGCAAGAAGTGCTTCTTCAGAAAATAAAATGTGCATCACTGATGTCAGACCAGGGAGTCCTAACATGTGCGCTCCTCCATGCTGATGCTACTCTTGCTGCTGCTGTTCTTTGGTGAAAGGCTTGTTGTTAATGGCAACTCTGTCTCCTCCATCAGCATCTCCTCTAGTTTTGCACCTGTTGTCTTGGCCATAACCCCATAGGCCCCAGGGTCAGAGGTCATGATCTGGCCATTTTTGGGCATGTCGCAATCACCCAGTATCTGCTCCTGTTTGACTGGACAAGCAGAATGTTCTGGAGAACAGAGAGGTGAGGGCATGAGTCCATGAGCTTGAGCCTGCATCTCCAACTCCTGCATTAGCAAAGAGAACAGAGAGTGTGCTAATTAGCACGTCTTATTCAGCGGAACACGGAGCTTTTCAGCACACGCTCGTGATGATGCAGAGCTCTGTACCTGTACCCGCAGCATCAGGTGGTGGTTGGCGATCTCCAGGTTCTTTTGTCGGGTCTCCAGCTTTTTGGCATGTTGCTGATCCCGCTGCAGCTTCCTGATGTAGTCCACTGATGCCTTCAGAATAGTGCCCTTGTTCCAGCGCATGTCCCTGAACAGAAACACACACACACACACACACTGAGCTGACAGTAGCAGATCTGATGGTCCAGTAACAGTCTTGTGGTGATGGACGTACGGGTCGTTGGATTTGGGGATGAGAGTGCCAAGCTCTTTAATGCGGTCGTTGATGTTGAAACGCCGTCTCCTCTCGACTGCAAGGACATGAGGAAAACATGAAGAGAAAACAGATTTGGTACTCACAGTGAAGAGAAAACAGATTTGGTACTCACAGTAAGTCAGTTTTATAAGAAATGTGTGTTGGGGAACTCACTCAGGTTGTGGTTGTCTTTTTTCTGTCGTTCCTTCGCGAGAACACGAGCGTCTGCATCTGAGAGAGGAATAAGTTTGTTCTTGTTAGAACTGTCATGTTATTCAGATTAAACAGTCGTGTGTGTGTGTGTGTGTGTACACTTACCACAGAACTCCCTTTTGATGTTGGGCAGGTTCTCCGGGCAGGAAGTGCTGATGGAGACAGCGGGCAGAGCTAAACTCTGATCATTATAAACATCCATCAGATTCACTGACAGTGGGATCTACAAGGTTCAAAAACACAATTTGGTTCAGTAACGTGGTGATTTGAGACAAAACCCCAGAAAGACAGCTGTGTCTCTGCTCCAGACATACTACAGATGAAGTGTAGACTACCTGGGGTTATTTATTTAGCTTGGTTTGGGACACGGCTGCAGATCGGAGCTTCACAATTCTCAGACTGCTAACATCACTGTTAAGTTGTGTGGACGCACGTGGAGGTGCACTCTCTTTAGACACATTACTTCAGGTATATGATTTGATTCAGTTTTATTTTATTTTCAGGATATATGGCTTTTAACATTAAGCACAATACAGTTTTGCAGAGGCTCCAACTTGGGAAATTGCAAAGAGGGAGATTCTCTCTCTGCCAGGAGCTCAGAGGGAGACGAGGTTCAGCGCCGAAGGCGAGTTTGTGTGTGTGTGTGTGTGTGAGATTCACCACATTTCGTATCAATTAAATCTTATTAATAGTAACAGATCTGGATAAATCCAGTGACTATAGACCAAACTTTAATAGCCTAAAGTCAATATTAATGTCAATAATTACTATTATAAATTGCCAATGGTAGACCCTCTGATGATAATGTTCGTCTAATAATATTCTATTTCTAAGTTAGTAAAAGTCAGACAAGTTGGTTTAGAATCTAACATCTGGTCTGGTGATCTAACCCTGTCAGATATTGGGTCGTCTTGCTGCCATCGAAAATAGTCCGCCATTCGTCCCTGGTGACCATCACGACGGGCAATCCCAACTTTATCTTGGTGATTTTCTGATATTTTCTCTTCGCAGTTTGGCTTTCGCCATTTCCAACAACGGAACTTCGTTTCATTATCTCATTCAAGAGAACAAATGCAGACGCAAAAAAAATGGTTGAGTGTTGTGGGTTTTCTCGTTCTCTCGCGTGTCTCATTAATAGCGCCATCTGTATGCTTTATCGGTAACTGCTAAGACATTGGGCGGCTCAGTGTGACCCCGCAGCGGGAACCGAATTCTGCTCCATTCATATGTGCGCTTGATCTGCGCGCACAGGCCTCCGGCATTCACTCCAATCCCCCCGTTACGCCGATCGGTGTACCGACCAGGGAAT
The DNA here is from genome assembly GCA_027576325.1 of Sciades assimilis. Classification (NCBI taxonomy): domain Eukaryota; kingdom Metazoa; phylum Chordata; class Actinopteri; order Siluriformes; family Ariidae; genus Sciades; species Sciades assimilis. The sequence continues at coordinate 78,638 of JAODJS010000005.1, read as the reverse complement.
TGGCATATACCGCGGGGTATACACTTGAGTCCACCCATACAGTGTCAGACACATGAAAAGAGGAAAGTCAACTATTAATTTTCGTCAACAGAAACGGATCAAGTTCAGGGCCGCAGCAGCATTTTAAAATCACAGAGGTCCGTGATGCGCAAAGCGCGCGCCGAAAAATGTTCACCATATTTAAATGAAAGGGGTGAATTACACGCCACACAAGAGATCTGTTCCTGAAATTACTTTTCATGTTTGAACTGAACATCATCAGTTTTGAAAACAAAAAATCATGTGGCAAGAGTAAGAATAATTTAAGCTTGTTTAATGGTTTGATCTGGCCCAAGCAATGATTACAAAACCATGCTGCTTCGAAAATGTAAATTTAACAGCTTCATGAAAGTGCGCTGATGGTTACCATGGAAAGACCGTGTCTCCTGCACTGCGTTCCTCCCCCGAGTCACGCACTCGTTCGCTTTTGTGTTCTTGGTCTCAGAGCCGCGTACACGAAACGGACACAGAAGACAATCAGTGTTTAACATGACTAACAATGCACTTTTTACAGAGATGTTCTAATGTTCTTTTTTCCAGTTGAATATTTAGCGTACAAATGTTTTTTCAGCTCTTAAAAATGACCGAGGTCTGGACTGCGGGGGCCCCATAGCTGGCTATGGCCATGATCAAGTTATATATTGTTTTAACTAATCGTGTAGTAAGAGCGGGCGGGAGATTATGTTGTCAGCGGGAAGTCGGGAGGATTTTCTAAATGTTCCCTAAAGCGGGAGATCTCTTGCCCACAGCGGGAGAGTTGGAGCCTCCAGTTTTACAGAAATCTGCCTGCAGAGTTGGAGCCCGAATGAACAATCAGACAGAGTGATGAAGAACAACTCCCCGAGTCACGTCAGAAACCTTGGGAGAAATGAGACTGAAACTGAACCCCACGCTCTTCTGGCTGACTTCAGAGAGTAAGATCATAAATCATTACATTACACAGGCGTAGAAAAATAAAAACAAATACAACAATTTAATAAAACTAACAGTACTGAGTGTGTTTACAGGATGTTTAGTACAAACATGAGTTTTATTTCAGAAGGTTTTTTTTTTTTTCATTAAATCCAAGTGAATTCCTCCACTGACACACGCGCGAGTCTTGGGTATAAACTGTTTTTAGCGAGTGAAATCTTCAGGGTGTCCGTTTGGGACCGTCTTCAGGGATTCAGACCAGGACTGACTGACTGCTGCTTTCTGATGACAAAATCTCACTGGACCTCATCAGAAAAGACACTTTTTTTCACAAAACATTGGATCAGAGCACTAGATCACTCACCCAGTTGTGCAAATCCACTTTTAACATGACTAACATTACTAACGTACAGCTTCTTCAAAACAAGGTGTTTCACAGAGCACACATTATAACCAGTAATGCGAAGCACTACCATTACCACGGTATCGGAGGTGTGCCAAGATGTTGAGCCCATCACTGCAATTGCCATCATAACTGTGTTTTCCCTTTATCTGAGTGCTGCTATCTTCATTTAGCTTTAGGCGTGGCCTTGTCTACATGTATCTGCATATTTTTGAAAACTTACTTTTTTCTATCAGATTTGAAAAGGATCACATTCACAATACACACTTTTTTCAGTTCCTTTTTAAAGGGCCCAACAGTGGCAACTTCGCAGTGCTAGGACTTGAACCCTGAATGTCTTGGGATCATCAGATGGTGTTGCTATACGCCAGGGAGAAGGTGCGGTATGGCACCCTTAAAGGGAGAGCAGGAGAAGCAAGGAATACCAAGGATCACGCACACTGGTTCCTGTCTGGAGTGCACTATGTGCTGGAGCTTGCCCTGCAACTCCCATGTGGAAGCAACAGTGCTGTCTGTCCCGACTAAAAAGCATGCTGAAGTTCTGCACTAGCTAGCTATGCAATGTGCCACAGCACCTGTTTTCTCTAAGATAAAGTGCCCCAGCTCTGTAAGGCTTCCTGTACAGTTCCAGTACCAAAATCAGGAACCCTCAGCAACCTTAACAATTACAGACCTGTTGTACTCAACTCGCACATCATGAAAACATTAGAGAGACTAGCCCTGAAACAGCTCAGACCTTGTCATAGATGGTCATGGGCATGGATGATGCTCTGATCTGCAGGCTGCACAGAGCCCACATATACCTGGACAAGCCTGGAGCTACAGTGAAGATCATGTTTTTCATGTTGGATCACATTGATGTTCCTACAGTGAGCAGAATTATGGACTGCCTGACCAACAGATAAAATTTGTGAAGCTCCAGAGTGGTGTGTTGAAGACATCGGTCAGCAACACTGCTACACCTCAGGGAACGGTTCTATCACCTTTCCTACTCTCTACACATTGGATTTTCAATACAACTCCAACTCGTACTACTTGCAGAAGTTCTCCATTGTTCTTGTGGAAGTTCTCCACTGTGGAATGCATTCAAAGTACTGAGAAACAGTGGATGACTTTGTCTCTTGGAATGGGGAAAACCACCTGCATCTCAACACTGCTAAAACAAAGGAATCTTTGACGAAGGTATGTTTAACACGCACCATGTCAAATATTCAGCTTGTTCAGTTTGTCGAGTACATGATGTTTAGTCATTCTTCCCCCATCATTAGTAGTAGCTTGATTTGTGATGTATGTATATTAGTTAACTGTCTGATGGAGAAAGTCAAGTCAACCTTATGGTCAATTCTGCCATATGTACAAGATATAGATGGGATTTAAATATCGTTTCTCCCAGACCCTCGCTGTAAACATAAATACACAACAAAAGTATTTAATTTAAAAAAGCGCACACATACAAAACCATGCAAGCAGAAGAAATGATGCAAATGGTAGTAGTACAAAATGGCTTCATGGATATGGAAATATCTACAATGTGCAAATAATGTTCCATTACAGGGTGAGTTAATGTATGGGGGAAGGGAAAAAAGGTAGTAGTAGTAGTAAAGTGACAAGTGCCTGGTTTTTATTTAACAAGACTATGGATGAATTGCAGTAAACAGTCTGAGTTATTTGGAGTGAGTGAGTGTTCAGCATCCTGACAGCCTGGTGATGAAGCTGCTTGTCAGGCTGGTGGAGCTAGCTTGAGGCTCTGGTACCTTTTACCAGAAGGCAGGGGACTGATTGGTGTTTGAAGGGTGGGTGGGGTCATTCACAATGTTGATGGCTTTGCGAATTAGGCAAGTGTTGTAGATGTCCAGGAAGGGGGGATAAAGAGGCACTGATGATCTCAGCTACATACACTATGCACTGCAGGGTCTTATGATTAGCAGCTGTGCAGCTTCCAAACCACACAGTGATGCAGCTACTCAGAATGCTCTCGATGGTGCTGCAGTAAAAAAAAGTGTGCATGATGGGTGTTAGGGCTTCGGCTTTCTTCAGCTTCCAGAGGAAATAAAGGCGCTGCTAGGCTTTCTTGGCCAGCGATGCAGTGTTCTCCCAGGAGGGGTCCTTTGTGATGCACATCCCCAGGAATTTGGTGCTGCGCACCCATTCAACGTCAGTTCCATTGATGGTCAGCGGGAGGTGCTGGGTGTGGGCTTTCTGGAAATCAATAACAAGCTCTTATTTTTTTTCCACATTTAGGGAGAGATTTTTATTCATGCACCATGTGGCCAGTTGGGTCACCTCACTTCTGTAACTGGCTTTGTGGTTGTTGCTGATGAGATGCACCACAATCATGTCATCAGCAGATTTGAAGAAATGGTTGGAGCTGAATGTTGGAACACAGTCATGGGTCAGCGAGGTGAACAGCAGGGAACCGAGTACATATCCTTGGGGGGAGGGTGCTTAGTGTGATGGTGCCTGATGCCTTGTTGCTGAATCTTAGCGATTGCGGTCTAGGGAGATGTACAGTATAGTCTCTCAGAGAGAAAGTCCAGCAACCAGTTACAGAGTGAGGTGTTCAAGCCCAGCAGGTCCAGCTTCCCTGTCAACTGTTGAGAGATGATGGTATTAAATGCTGAAGTTTATGAACAGCATGCTGACATGAATCTTTTGTGTCCAGATGAGTGAAGGCAATATGGAGGGCAGAGGAGACTGCATCATTGGTGGGATGATTGGCCTGAAATGCGAACTGAAAGGGGTCCAGGGTGGGAGGAAGGATGGATTTTATATGTTGCATGACTAGCCTTTCAAAGGACTTCATGATCATGGGGGTCAGTGCAACTGGGCAGTAGTCATTGAAGCAGGATGGAGAGGACTTCTTTGGCACAGGTATGATGGTGGTGGTTTTGAAGCATCTGGGAACAACAGCCTGACTCAAGGAGGTGTTAAAAATGTCTGCAAGGACATCCTTCAGCTTCTCTGTACAGTCTTTCAGCACCTGACCAGGGATGTTGTCCAGACTTGCTGCCTTGTGGATGTTGATCCTGCTTAGTGGTACGGTGGTGTAGTGGTTAGCACTGTCGCCTCACAACAAGAAGTTTCTGGGTTCGAGCCCAGCGGCCAACAGGGGTCCTAATGTGTGGAGTTTGCATGTTCTCGTGTCTTCAGACAGGTTAAATGCAGAGGAGGAATTTGACTGTGTTTGTGTACATGTGATTATATTGTTCACGCTAGCTGAGGAAAAGCTCAGAACCTGGTCGGTGGGGGGTGAAAGCTTCTGTGCAGGTATGTTGTCTAGTGCTTCAAAACATGCAAAGAAGTTGTTCAGTTCGTTTAGCAGAGAGATGTTATTATCACAGGCCTGTGGTGTTGGTTTGTAAAAAAGTTTAAACATTAAAAGTGTACATCCAGACTCCAGAGATGGTTAGTGAGAGCAGTTTCTCTATTCTGAATTCCTTTGTGAATTTGCAAATTTCATATCAAACCTAGTTGTTTCTTTATACAAAGCATTAATTGTTGGAGACTTTAATATTCACTTTGATAACCCAGAAGACTT
>JAODJS010000004.1:55692251-55704798 GCA_027576325.1 Sciades assimilis | reverse complement strand
GCCTTTCACCCGTAGTCAGCTGGGATAGGATCCAGCTCGCCCGCGACCCTGTAGAACAGGATAAAGCGGCTACAGATGAGATGAGGTAATAATAACAATCAGTTCCAGCTCCAGCAGAATCAGCTCTGACCCTCAGCCCCTTATACTTCCCCTTTGTTTGTTTTCCACAACCTATTTTTGTAGAAAATGTTTATTATATATAATTTAACTTCTCCAGGTGACTATTTTAATATCTTTCCCACCTGCTAACTCGCTTTTTTCACCCACAGACTGACTTCAAAAGCAGCGTGAAAAAAAACACACACAACAAAAACGCCACCCTGGCAACCCTCCCCACACGATTCACTCGTGCTGCTCGGTTCCTCAGTGAAGAATCGACTCTGGGGAAGATTCAGTCGGTATACGGATTCTTTTCACGTAGCCGTGATTGAGAATACAGACTCGGAGTACGCACCATGCGTAAGAATTGGCCGTAAACTCGGTGCTGGATGGTGGCAGCAGGTCTCGGGGCTGGCTGTGCGGGCTCTGCGGGACCGTCCAGGAGCCGAAAACAGCGAGGAAAACAGACCCAGCTGCTGCGCATGGAGCAGTGAGCGGAGCGGGGAGAGTCCGGATGATGGACGGCGGTGTTTATGGTGTCGTTCAGCTTCAAAACCGCGTCCTGACAGACGGATGACAGAATTCCAGCAGCAGCAGCGCCGGGAGAAAACTTCAGCGCCCGCAGTGAGGCGGTGAGAGCAGCGGGGAGGCGACAACACGGAGCAGAGGAGCGGTTCACTCCGGAGAGGAGCTCGGAAATGACTCAGTGACGCCGAGAGAGAGAGAGAGAGAGACACTAGGAGGGAGAGAGAGAGAGCGCAGAAAACTGCGTCGCTTTAGGGCGCGTGCTCTCTCTCTCGGTTCCTGCGCCTCGAGCTGAGCGTCTGTTTCCGACTGCGCGCTTCTGCAAGTAAACAACCGAACCGACCCGGCCCGGCCCGGCTCAGCTCGACTCCGGGGCGGAACGGAGCGTCGGGAGAGAGAGAGAGAGAGAGGCGGATGGTCGGCCGGTCCTGCGTGCTCGAGTCCCCGGATTCCCGCACAGTGAGGGTGCAGCAGTGCGGGTGTCTGTCTGTCTGCGCACTCCAACATCCGCCTCGCCACCTCATATTCTCTGTGTTGTTGTTGTGTTAAACCGGGACGCATGACCTGATGAACTGCTGGTGCGCCTGGCATCTGAAGGAGGAAATAAAACCCCAGCCACCCTGCGACTTTCCCGTCGTTTCCCCGCGGGACGCAGCTGGAGCTGCCTATCTGCGAACATTGCGTAAGGCTGCAGCGTAGGCTACGCGCTCTTCCTCTGCGCGCGCGCTCGGCTTCTATCTTTAACACATCGGGTGACATTGCAGTCTCTGAGAGATCGGAAATCCTCCCCCTTTTTTTTTATAAAGAGTTTTTACGTAGCCTGACTCCGTTTGGAGGAGGAGGAGAGAGAAAAGAAGAAACATTACAAATAAATAAATAACTAACATAAAGCGGTGAAGGTGGAGCGTCGTGCGTCGTACGTGGTGACGCAGTGGGATTTTTACGCGTGGTCGGCGTTTGGCCCCGCCCTTCCCGCCGTGACGGCGATGGGTCGGAAGCGGTGTGTCGGTGCAGATTGTTCGAAGATGGCGGCCGGCTGCTGCGGGGTGAAGAAGCAGAAGTTGTCGGGATCCCCCGGCTCAGGGGGTCCCGGCGGGGCGGGCAGCGGCGGCGGGGTTGCAGCCGGGACCGGGCACTGCGGATCGGACTTGGGGATCGGGTCTTCATCGTCGACGGTCGTGGCCGGAAGCGTGAACCGAGTGAACGGCCTCGGGGGTCCGGGGGGCAGCGGGAGCTGTAGTGTGAGCAGCAGTAATAATAATAGCAGCGGCGGTGGAGGTGGATGCGGCGGGAGCAGCGGTGGGAACAGCAACAACACAACCACCGCGCTGTCCCCGACTCCAGGAGGCTACAGCTCCAGCACCGGCCTCTCCCCGAACCTCAGTCCGGGACCGGGCTCAGGCTCGGCCAGGAAGATGGTGGTCTCGGCGGAGATGTGTTGCTTCTGTTTCGACGTGCTTTATTGCCATCTTTACGGTTACCAGCCTCCCCGAACACCCAGGTTTACAAACGACCCCTAGTAAGTAGCAGCACCTCGGCTAATGCTAACGCTACTGCTCTGTTTCTTTTGTTAAGTCGAGTGAAATATTTATTTAAAAACACACATTTCTACTTAGTTCTATTGTTTTTAAGACTTAAGTTTGCAGTGTTTTCACTTCATTAAACTCCTACAGGTCTGAACACTTCATTATCCATTTATATTCTGGATAAACTTTTCCTCTCTGGGCTGTAAACACTGTTCTTGTTCCCCAGGCTTTCCGCCCTCAGCCCGGATCTCTGTCCTTTCCTTTCTTTATCTTTCCTCTAAAGTCCGAATCAGAACCGAGCCCGTTTTCACACTGCCCGACCAGGTCACATAAAATGACTTAAAGTAGTAAATTAGAATAAAAAACAAGAAGAATCTGAAATGTGTAAATGTTTAAATTTTTTGAAATTCACACCCAGATTCGAAATCTAACTTTAATCTAATTCCCTGTTGTTTTTTGTTGTATATTTACTGAAAGGAGAGAACGGAACCCTGTGCTCCTCGCTGCTCCTCTGACCCGCTGGGTTTCATTTGAACCGGCGCTCTCTCTCTCTCTCTCTCTCTCTCTTTCAATCCGTGGATCGATTTCTTTATTCTCCCTTTTAGCAAAATAACTCAGTTCCTGATCATTTATCCACCCAGATCATCTTAAACAGGATTTTTTAAATATATAAATTCATATTAAATGCTGTTTCTGGGCTCCAGGTCGAATGATGGCTAGCTTGATTTTGATGATTAAAAAAATCCTATATAATTACTGAAAAAGATCGCGTTATTACAGAATAATAAACACATTTCCACTTATTGTTCCATTTTCAACAAGTTTGTGTCCGATATTTATTTGCTCATCGCCTCAGGAGGAACTCCTTTTTAGCCAGGCGGCTAGGTTAGCAGTTAGCGGTTAGCATGTCTGTGTGCTAAGTCGCTAACAAAGCCCGAGTTGTTGAATTTGTTTGCTTTTTAACAGGAATGTTCAGTTTAAAGTCGGGATTCCAGACTCAAGATTTTGAAGTAATTTTAAAAAAAAATGAACTCTGGTTATATTTTAAGCAAATATTTGAGTTCTTGTCCGTGTTTTTAGCTTAAACTTGCACTGCCTGACTGAAACCTAATTAGCTTAGCCGCTTATTGAATGTGAATGAATCTCTCTCTCTCTCTCTTTCTGCTTTGTTCATCTTTTAATTTCGGTTTTGAAATAAAAGACGTGTCTTTTTATGTTTGAGAGGATAAGATATTCAAGATATCGAAAGTCAAGGCCGAACGATGTGACACAAAATAAATATCGCGGTTCTCGGGCATTTCTGCGATACACTATATATATATATATATATATATATAACTGAATTTCAAAGTCTTACATTTGAACATCAAATCACCTGCGTCCAGTCAGGTCATAATTAAATGATTTGAAGAAAGCCAAGATTAAAAATATCACAGTATCTTGGAAAAAAGGCTGACACTGGAGACTCCTTCCAATGATGATCCTTTTTTTTTTAATTGTTGCTGTTAAATACTCCTTTTGTAATCGGTTTATTACTCGCCTTTGATGACTCAGAGTCGGCTGTACAAGTCGCTGTGACGGTGATGTTGCTCAGGAAATGATGTAGAATAGTTAATCTAAACCTGTGATCTGAATTTAACCCGACTCCACCGTCATGCTGAAAAGGAATGGACAAAAATTACACAATGTTGTGCGAAATAGTTTTAAACATGACGATATTCTGCAGGGTTTGCTTTTTCTTTTTTGGATGGAGATGAGTGGGGGAGGGGAGACAGCATTTCCATGAAGTTTTAAAGCTTCTGCGAGGTTCTTCAGATTCCAGTAAGACTGTGACTCTTTGTCGTTTATCACTTAATTAGTCCTGTTTCATTATTAATGCCTTGTTTTCCTCGTGAACATCACTCACCGTTGTTTACAGATTCTGGCTGTGTCGTAACCTTTAAAATGTTTTCTTGTTCCATAGTAAACGCTTTTTGTCTGCTGTAGACGGATCATTTTCACTTGGTTTGTTCACACCACGGGCGTCTACTGTTTTAGAACTTCTTCAGTGGACAGTTTGAGTGTAATAGTTATAACAGTATAATATACGTTAAATAAAATCTGAAACGCTGACCTTTTACAGAATAATCCAGACAAACGTTGGAAAGGTCTGTGTTTGTTTACACGTCATTTTTTTTGTGACGTTTTGAGCCACAAAATGGCAGCCGTGATGTACATCACCGGAAACTGCGTCACTTGAGATCAGTCATCCAACGCACGTCGGTTTAGGATGCGCAATCAGAACTGCAGTATGAGAACTGGAGGATTATTGTCAATCATTTTATTTTTAAACATTTACATGGAGTCGTTTTCAGCTAAACTAATCCCGTGTTGGACAATTGCCCTATATTTTAAGTTTTGTCCTCAAACATGAATGCTGAAGAATATCTGGTGTGTCTGTGAAATCCCATAATGCACTGTTTATCTTGGATAAGCGTTCGAATTTGAAAATTGAACCCTACCCTGGATTGAAGTACTCGAGACCTCTGTATCGATCTGTACTTTCAGAAATAAAACTGGATTTTGTCCTGTCCCATTCCGGATTGAAGAAACATTGTGTTTCGATAGAGCCAGAGAATTTTAAGTCTGTGGCTTAATGATTTACAGTCGACCAGGTGGACTCTAATCACAAGCAGCTCTGTTTCTATGGCAAATTCTGCACCTCATTAGAATCAGAATCGGAATCAGAATTACTTTATTAATCCTGGAGGGAAATTCAAATTTGCTACCAAGCTCCTGAATCAAAGAAGTAGTAAAGATGTCTGAAAAAAGAATAAATAAAAATAACTTAAGTAAAAAAATATCGCTCGTGTTACACATCAGTCATGTGATGATCTGGTGACATAGATCAAGGCAACGATTGTAAATTGGTTGTCGTAAAAGGACCGAGTGGTGTGTAAATAATTCAACAAACCTGCAAGGTGAATTTCCTTTAACTTTGATCAGAGGATTCGAAATCATGTTGTATCGGATCGATGTGGTGATATCGGCAAATATTGAGATTTGGAATGGGAATAACCAGTCTGTGCTTAATGTTTTGTTTTAATATTCATACTGTTGTATTACAAAATACCGGTGAGATGAATTTGCAGTTCATATCACGTATCGCACATTTTTAGGATGCAGTGCAACACATCCTCTTGTTTTGTTTACTGTTCATTATGAACTCTGTCGTCTTACACACCTGGTGGCGGCAGCAGAGGAAGTCACCATGATGCGCTACAGAGCCTGAAGTTTGAAACTGGAATCCTGACGGTCTTGAAGTAGGCAGAATTAATGATCCAATAGTCAAGCTAATCAGGAGGAAATGTTATGGCACAAGTTTTAAACATCCAAATCTTGGCCTCATTTCATTTGGTGCGAAGTTGGAAAACATAATGCAGAAACAGCCCTGGGTACGCTACGGCTGAACATTTTCACACCACCCAGAATTCCTAGCAGATCTGTAACGTAGGCGTGAGAAGGGTAGTTGCATGAAACTGCTGTTTGTATGCGTGTGTATATAAACGTGCACTCTGGTTTCTGTCACAGCTGGTTTGACTGTGGTCTGAAAGCTGGGTTCAGGTCAACATCTGTGTGCTGCGCTTGATGTAAGTCGCACTCCGTTGGAAAAACGATTGTGAAGTTCGTAGTGTGTTGCAGTGGCTAACCGGAAACTAATTTATGAGGAGATGTACAAAATAGTCATGTGTGTTTTCCTGATCTGTACAATTAAATTGCTGAGTGTGACGCGTGCTTACATTTCATCTGGACGTCAGACAGCAGGAGCATCGAACAATTTTTCTATATTAATAAAATTGCTATGAAATACATTTATGACACCGAAAAACATGTTAACAATGGGATAAAATTACTCCTTACATTATAAATCCTGATCTATTTTTCTAGCAAAGCAATCTATTTATATTACAGTGGTTCAATTTGTAGTCATTACGACATAAATATTAACATTTTGTAATTTTATTTGAGCACTTGAGCATCATCTCATGAAGAAGGACTTGGGATGTGTTTCATGCCATAGCTTTAGTGCATCATCTCCTTTCTGCTGCCCACTGAGGAACATTTCAGACACTCCAGAAGGACCTGCTGCAGGTTAAACTCCTCCGACTCGGGGCTCGGAGATGATGCTTTAATAACGAAGAGCCTTAAAGTGATCTCGAGAGCCCGATGTGTTCAGGAGGCGTGAGGAATGCAGTACACTGGCTTTAATTTGCAGCGGGTTGAGTTGTGAACGGACAACTGTTTTTGCTTTTTGTGGTCTACCTGACTGAGATGGAGACTTCACTTAACGTTAATATGGATATTTTTATTTAAAAATGTAATTTTGTATGTTTAAGAAAAAATCCGTCTTGTCCTGCGTTTTTGGAAATGGCAGTGCTGGTATTTCAAAAAAGTAATGTTAAATGTGATGTATTGAGCGCTCGATGAGGAGAAATGTGGGGAAAAAAGATGTTTATATCACTGAAGGTTCACAGGTTCATTCAGTCGTTTATTATTGTCAGTAATCACTTAAAAAAAAAAAAAAAGCTTGTGGACTGATGACCTGCTGGAGGAACGACTGCTTGAGGTTTTGCTCTGGTCTCGTTTGAGATTTCCGTGCGACATGTCATGGTGGGTTCAGAAGCGTGAGAATGGAGTCGTAGTAGCAGTAATTATAAAAGATTTATAACCTCAAGCTGCAAAATTTATTCCCAAATTAACGAGCTGATCGCATTCCATGATAAGCAAGGTGCGAGCATGTTCATAAGGCCAAATTAAAAAAATGTTGTGTTTCCGGTAACCCAACCAATTAAGAATTTCCACGTCGAAATTGCCAACCATAAAGTTTTATTAGAAATTTCCCTCGATATTTTAGTGTAAGCGGCGTTAGTTTGTCATAATTCTTTTTCAACGCATTCAAGTTGTGAAAGAAATGATAAAGTAAAATGTTTCGTCACTTCTATCAGCCCCCCCCTGCGTAAACATGGGCGCAGCCGTCTCGCACAGAACATCATAACCAGTGTTGCCAGATTGGGTGGTTTCAAGTGCATTTTGGTGGGTTTTGAACATATTTTGGGCTTGAAAACATCAGCACTATCTGGCAACACTGATCATAACTCGAACTCTTGCGAATTTTTTTTTATTCGTTTAAGCATTTAAAACACATTTTATGATGTGTGATATAAAGGATTATGTGCCAAAATACTATTTTTTAAGATGTTTACTTGTGTTAATTTTTTCAAACCAAATAAACTTTAAGAAAAAAAACCCTTTTTCCTACCTACCGACCCAGTTTTAGTATTTCATGTTACCTGAAACACACTTTTTTGGCCTAACCCTCAAAAAACCTCCAGAATTTCAGAAGTTTCATTCCACGCTAATTTGAAATAACACTTGTATATTTTTGACTTACTCTGTATGCAATGTTGTTGATTTTTACAATTAATTAATTAGCTCCTTGATGTTGGCATGGCGTTTTAAAATTCAAGACCAAGCCCATGATATGTGTAACGAACACACACAGCTTTCTGATATGATTTAAAAACAAGTGTTTTTTCCACATCTTTACGATAACTATAAAAAAAAACACTATTTAAAATAAATAAAGTCTCTCCCTGGGGAGCGGTTTGGTGAAGCTTCATTGTCAGTATCTCAAAACATTTATAATTTTTATGGAACAGAGACAAAAACACAGAGCAAAAAAAAAAATTTGCGTCATGAATAGAATTAACAGTAAACTCTGGAGTTCTGTAGATTTCGATGCAGTTTTTCTCGCTTGGTCACTAAACAGTTTTGACACTTTGCGACATGAAGTGAGTATTTATAGCGATGAATTATTGAATGGCTGTGATTGAACCCCAGCGCGTTCAGAAAGCCGTGAGGTTTTTTTTTTTTCTCTTGGTGTGTGTGTGTGTGTGTGTGTGTGTGTGTGTGTGTGTGTGTGTGTGTGTGTGTGCGCAGTCAGTGATTACTGAGACGGTGTTAAAGGTTTTATTATTTATTTGAAATGAAAATAAACACTGAGTCAGTGGAGAAAAATGTAATTCAAGACATTTCATTATTTTATGCGGCGTGTTCCTGAACCAGCTGCCACAAATATGTTGAACTGAGGAAACAGGAAATGACTCAAACTGTACAAAACCTGATAAAATCCTCTGCCTTTTATTAGAAAACTAAGTTACAAAAAGAGATGCTAAAGAGATCTGAAAATGTGTTGTGAATTAATTTATCATTGATTCTCAAGTCCGAGGTTGTGTTACACGAAATCATATTACACAGACGCGAGTGTTTTACTGGGAAATACGCCACTGGTATTTTCCATCCGGGACGTCGAGAACCAAAACCGGGACATAAATCTCAGTGTTACTCGTGAGGAAATTGTTTTGAGAAGTTTGGGGACTTTGTGTTGATATAATCAAAAGAAAATCACACGTTGGCTTAAAGATATGAAGTTTATCTTCTCATGTTGGAAAAACTTTTTTTTTTTTATCTGAAATACATCGCGGATCTGAGTGACGTATGTCACTCTGATGACGTCACTCCCAGTGTTTCTGACTAGACACATGTTGGCAAAATGTTGAACCGGTTCAAAATTAAAATTCTTTTAATTTACACTTTTTTTGTGAATGTGTCCATATAATCAGGGATGAGAGTTTTCTGCTTTTCGGCAGATTTCCGCTTTTTCTGAGTAAAAATCGACCTTTTTATATTATCCCAAATCCGTTGATGTATATATTTTTTTAATTTATTGAGGGGGTTGGGGTATGTTCCTTTGAGATACTCAAGCGTAATTCATTCCTATGACGATGTTACATGTTTTACATTTTTGCCATCTTTAGTCTCGCTAAGTCTCGTTGTAGAATCAGTGTTGCCAGATACTGCTGATGTTTTCAGCTCAAAACATGTTCAAAACCTGCCAAAATGCACTTAAAACCGCTCAATTTGGCAACACTGGGTAGAATACGTGTTATCTACAATGTAATTGGCCAAAATATTGATGGCGAGAGCATGAGAGCCAATCATAACAGTTCTTACAAAAGAGAGGACTGACGAGCTTTTGTCTTCAGCCAAAAAACTGAAGAAGTCGAAATGATCAAATGAAAATGAGAAGTGACTGTGAACTATAAATAATTGTATAAAGTGTACAGAGACATTATCCCATAAACTCAGCGTTCGTTTGATTTAATCCGTTGAACATGTATCTGATAGATCGTCAGTAAATCTGAATTAATGCTGACAGTTTTGAAAACTTAAATATTTCAAAACTTTTTGAAGAAATCATATGCAACTAATGAGGACACGGGGAGAAAAGGTCAGTCACCCTCAAACTTTAATATATGAACATTTTGATAATTAATAGAACTTAAGTTTAATGTGAATTTAGTTTATTTTTGATCATGAATTATAACCATACCCTTGAATGTAGAATGTGATTTTATTTTGAATTCAAACAATGCTATTGATTTGAAACATTTTCATGTAAATATAAAAAAAGTTTTTTTTTTTTTTATCTACTACAGCCCAGATTGCAGGAAAAGTGGTTTGTAGGGCCTTATTTTTCAAATCCCCCCCCCGGCTTCAAGCGCCATCTTGCTTTCTGCTTTTCATACAGGTTTTGAGTATTAGGGTAAGTATTACAGATCAAGGCTGCTTCTAGTTTATCACAGTTCTGCACTTAGAAGGCTTAAAGGTAATAAATCGGTGAAATTGGTCCGTCCTTTGCATTTAAATATAAAAGCCAGAATTTATCAGGTCTGTTCACCTTAAATTATGGACACTGAGCGTGACTAATGACGGCAGTGCTTGAATGCGCTGCGTATAAGAGGCTCAAACTTTTAATTCTCTTCAAAACCGTATCACTATTTTATACACCATCACCTTATTATTCATTCCTTTTCTTCATGGAAAGAAAATAGGAAAATGATTACTTTTTAGGAAGGATACAAAGGTTCCCTCAGTGATCCGATCTTTCGCAGGCACGAGACAGCAAAGTGTTCAGCTGGGTTTTTAAAATTTTTTATTGGAAAAACAAGTCAGCGTGAGGGATTCAACCACTAGGTTGGAATCATGAGTTTCAAGCTGATTGAGCCAACAGTGAGCTGGAAGCAGCAGCAAAACGCACGGACTGGTGACAGATATCACTAAAAAAACCCGAGATGGCGGCCTGTGAGTTTGGTGTACTGCATCACACCGAACAGCGTTAAACACTTCAAGTCCCATCACAACGCCACACAAAGTTAACACTCTTTTCCATAAATGTTATTTATTCTTGAATTGACACTATTTTTATGTAGATTAAACACCTTTTTTTTTTTTTTAAACGTCTTTAAAGGCCAAACAAAAGCATGCTGTTCTCCCATACAGATGTGCAGGAGGTTCCTCAGCGCAGCGGCGTGCTGTCAGGTCTGCTTTTAGATGAAAACTATAATCTCCAAATGGCTCACATTTCCGCTAAAAACCTGTCAGTTCAACCTTTTTGTATTAGATTCTTAAAGGGATCCTCCAGCTAATTGATTTTCATACTTTTTTTTTTTTAAATGTAAAATTAGCCATAGATTTAAAAAATCAAACTTTAATTTTCAGAGACTAAATAGTTGTTGAGAGAAATGCATTTAAATTTTTTATTTTTTATTTTTTTTATTTTTTGAATAACAGACGGGTTTCCTGCGGTGGTGGCGTATGTGATGTCAGGTAGCGGTCGCTTGGAGCAACTCTGCTGTTTATATTCTCTGTTTACGTCGTAGTTTTAGAAGTTTTACACTTTATTTAAAAATAAGTATGCCTCACTGTGTCGCATATAAATACCACAATGATGCTAAAAAGAAAGCACAAGCTGGAACTCGACTGCATTTCCACAGAGAAATTGCGGAGTGTGCTTGATCAGCTGGAACAGCAGAATCTTTTCACATGATCTACAGAAAGGGTGTGTGTGGCTGCGCACTCTAAAACCGCGGTTTAAAATGGCTCAACTCGCAGCGTGACATGACACTTTTTGCTCTAAAATCTGTTTTTTACATGCCATTTTAATGAACATGTGAGAGGCGACAACAAGAAAACCTTGGGCATTATACACTCCTTGTCTCATTGAGCAGCTTGAAAACACACACACACACACACACACACTGCTAAATAAACTCCCAGATCTGTCTCCTCTGGGGTGTGTGTGTGTGTGTGTGTTATCACCTTGTGTTTGCAGAATGATTGTCGCACCTTGTTTCATAACATTAGTGGCCTTTCTGACGGCTGTTACATTCCCACATGAGCATTCTATACGTTTATTGTTGTAGCTTCTGTCTTATTTGGTTTAAAATAATGCTCCATTGCATTGCAGAACTAGCATTACTGCATGATTCCTGCATCAAGTTACTAAAATTAATGTAACTTAAATTTAATGTGCATGTCTGCAGGCAGCGCATGAAGCGATGCTGGAGTACGGAAGCACCGACCTCCAGGCACTGGTCCAGATCACTGGAGAGGGAGGAGCATGGAGTAACCCCGCTCTCGTCGCCCTTCTCACCGAACAGCCTACAGAAGCAGATGAATGTCAGCAGCTTTGCATTTCCTTTTTATACATTTACAGCTGCAGTGTGCAGCTCTGTTTTTCTGTTTCACACCTGATTCACTTCGTAAGCCGTTAGTCAAGCCTGAGAGAAACTCTGGGGAGAAGTTGATTGGAGAATTTGTGGTGTCAAATAAAGGGCTTTGCCTGCTAAATGTTTACATCTTAGAGTAATTAACCCTTGCGTTGAAATGCTGATGGGTCATTTTGTGGAATGCAGTTTCTATCATCGTCTATGGTAGGGGTTCGCAAACTTTCTGCAGCCAGGGACCACTTTTAACTGGAAAAAAAATTACTTCGACACACATACAGGGCTTTATGGTCAATATGGTGAACTGATATAAATTTGTTTCTCTTCCAAACAGTAAATGCCTACCTGGGTCTGGAGGGAGGGGATTTTTTGGAGATGAGGATCAAGCACCTGGAGAAAGTAGGAGAGGTTGAGAAAGCCCTGATCCTCACTAAAGCCTGTGGCAATTGCATCTTGTTGCCCAATCAGGCCACCTTTCGCCAAACTTACGTCACACAGCTCTGTCAGCAGCTGCCCAGCGAGGAGGCCATTCTAGAGGTGATTAACTCCGTCCCTTGTTTGCAGGTTTAATGTAAGGCCCAGTGCTTGTGGTCTTAATACACATTTACACACAACACATACAAACAAACATGCAAATGAAGTCCTGTAGAGCACGGCTTTTCAAAGTGTGGGGCGCGCCTCCCCTAGGGGGCGCCAGACTTCTTAAGGGGGGGGGCGCACCGTGAGGAAAAATAAACTCATTGTTCCCACTAAGATGAGGCAAGAAAAGGGTTTGTGGTGATGTGAGGT
>JAODJS010000004.1:47430794-47442680 GCA_027576325.1 Sciades assimilis | reverse complement strand
CATGCCGTGGAGGGAGTGGCCCTCCACGGCATGCGTGTTGCTGCACCCGGCAGCGATACATCACTTTTCTTCCCCTTCTCCATAACAGTCATAGATTGTAGTTTAACGACTTCTCTCTTTCTATGTCATGTTCTGTTGCAAGTTTCTGTCAAAATGAACATGATCTAGCAGAGTCGGACAGAAGCTACACTGTGTTGAGGTCAGTAGAAAAAAAACGCCAATAAAACCACTCACCTGTGACATCACGCCAAAGCCAGCTAATAATGGAGACAATGGTACCGGGATTCCCTTGGCAGGAAATTTAAACTCGACAAATTCTGAATGTTCCCGACATTTACGACATGGGTTTCAATGATAAGTTCATACTGACAGGACTTGTACTATTATTATCCAAGGGAAAGGGGTACATTTAACAAAACTCACATGTTAAATTTGTCAGAAAGGTAAAATCAAAACTTAAAATTATCCACCAGGATGAGGTTTGGAATGATCAAAACAGGATTCACTGACAGCTATCGAATTGGGAAATTTAAATGTCTGTCAAATGATGTGTCTACAGCTTGAAGATTGACAAAAATTAAGTGTTTTTTCAAAAAAAAAAATACACATTTTAGTTTTTCACCTGGTCTGTGTCCTATACACACCTTCAGTTCAACAAAACATTTTTCTATGATGCATCTTGGGGCTTATTTACGTCCCACGCCGCCGCCATACTTCCACATGTCCTTTACGCCGGAACAAACATTACGCAATACATCCACTAAAGGACAACCCAGAGTCAAAAGTTTGACGAACGTGGCAACAGTGGAGGTCGCATTAATGTATAAAGAGGCAAAAGCAGAGGCAGTATTGTTGACGGAAAAGTAACATACAGATGCTTAAAATTTCTTACTATAAATCATTACATTTGCTCAAAAAGTTCCATAATTTTAAAAACGTCTTCATTCTGTCTTGCTTGAACCCCATGATTTCTATCGGTTCGACTCCGTTTCATCCATAGCCGTAATTTTCAGAAAACGCAGACCAAATGAACGCAGGGTACGGACAGAAGGCTCCATTCATATCCGTATTTAACCCTGAACATAAATAAGCTTCCCTTGTTGTTGTTTTTACGGCACAAACAAAGCCACACCATCTTCTCTTGTCCATACAAGTCATCATTTCGGCTAAATTAAGAAAATGAACCAGCGTGCTGTTCATCAGACATCTTCAATATACAAGAATGAAATCAGTATCTCCGCTACTGTTCATCGCACAGCACACGTACAGTTTATAGAATGTTATTTACATTTTAGTATGGTCTTTGGTCCCGTCCACACAAGTACGTTTTTGTCGAATCCGCATAAATACTTAATCATTTCGGCCTCACGTCCAGAAGAATCTGTTTTTTTCGAGGTGTGAAAGCGGTATTTTTTTGAAAACAGGTCCCAGAGTGGGAAAATCCGAAAACGCCAGACAGCCCGGAGTCGTCTGGACAGCAAATGCAGATTTTTTCAGAAACAATGACGTATAAGCCCCGCCTCTCTAACCTTTAACCTCAGCTGCTAGACGCGTCATAACAACAATGGTGGACTACAGGTTTGTGCTCGTACTGCAGAAACGACTCAGTCTATTACTGCTGCTACAACAAAACCTTCTGCTTTTATAATTACTGCGAGGAGCAACAAAACTTCTCGTGTTATGAGCTTGTTTTGTAAACAGCGCGTGACTTTTATACGCATGCTCCATGGCTTCTCTTCCAGGTTTAGTGTATTGGTGTGGCGGCGTCACAGCGCTACATACAGGCCTGGCATATGTAATACAGCTTTTTGGGTCGTTTTGTGAATCGAAACGACGCCGTGTTTACGGAGATTTTTTTCAAAACGACAGCATATTGGGTGAGGCTGCATACTCGTGTGGACAGGCCCTTAGTTACAGCAAAGAACTCATTACCATTTATCAACAGTCCTGACTAACAAGCAGTTCGACCTCGTGAACAGCTAATTTAAGAAAAACAATTAAATGATGCTAGCAGTTGCAGCTACAGCCAACTCAACTATGGTATTTTACAGCTGCGATGATGCAACGCGCACATGGTACATCTATTTGGCCACGCCCCCTCAAAACAACAGACTGATCATTTGGGAGCACAATTTGATGAGGGCATAATTATACACAACCTCACAAGCCTGGCTAAGATATCGTGATGGATAGTCTATCGTGATCCATCAAATCCAGAGGGATTACACTATTTTGTGGATAAAGAAACAAGTGGAACAAGACGTAAAAATGGATACCTTCAGACATGTTTTCACACCTCATACTTGGTGTAAAAATATAAGGAACATCTGTTTTCAATTTCAGAGTATATTTAAAAACAAGAACACAGATGCAAAATGAATGAAACGGAGCCGATATGGCAATATAGCATTGATATCATGTTAAACTGCCACATGTCAATTTTCTGAGTTATCGCAGACACCATGATGCATTATTATTTAAAAATTACAAACTAGAAGCAACTGATGTCAAAATTTAGTTCATCGTTAAAATGATAAAATGTTAATTTTTTATTTTGAAATTTCATTTTCCTCAATCATTTCTGTAGACATTAAAGTATCACTGTTTTGCCGGCAGTTTGTGAGCAAACAGACATGACAAAATCAAGATGAATTATTCTACAATAGACTTTGGTGATCTGATGGGTATCCTTGACTTGCAAGTGACATCAAAGCAAAATACAGAAACCTGGATGTCAGCCATGTTGGTAGACATAAATAAAAAAGCGGGGTCAAGCGACATTCTATACAGAAAAGTCACGCATGTGCAACTGTTTTTCCACTGCTTTAAGCGTTCTTTTAGCTACGCCATCTCTTTGTGTTATGGTTGTAGTCACAACAGTACTCGTGACCGTGGCATGTTCAGATTTTTACCTCCGCCAAGGAGGTTATGTGATCGCCCGATTCTGTGTGCGTTTGTTCGCCCGATTCTGTGTGTGTTTGTTCGCTGCAATTTCATCGTCTGCCACAAGGTGCCGCGCGGTGAGCGCCGAGTTCTAGTGATGTGTCGGTCGCGAACGATCCGGCTCAAAGAGCCGGCTCTTTGAAGTGAATGATTGGAACCGGCTCTACGATGGGAGCCGTTTTAAGATCCTATTTGGGAGCCGTTTTTTTTTTTTCTTCTTCAGTATATCGCTGTCTCTCCGCCTCCCTGTCGCTGTGCTTCTGCTCTGCCCGTCCTGCGGTGCCTCGCTGTCTCTAGCCCTCCCCGTTCCCCTCCTTCTCCCCCTTCCCCTCCTTCTCTCACTCTCTCTCCCTCTTTATCCTTCATAGTTTTATACTTAAATTTAATAGCACTGTATTTGATATTTGTATTGTGGCACCTTTTCTGTTATGACGCTGCTTTGATAGCCTACTTTTTTTGTATTGTGGTGGGTGTTTTGTTTATATTTATATTTAACTGATTAATTTTTTAAGTTATTTTTATGGAAGTGGTGCTATTTTGTGATAATGTTATAATAAAAGTTTTATTCATAAAGCATTGTTATGCTGCATTTTTACTCATCATAAGTGCTTAACAATGTCAATAATGAAGCAAAATGTTATAAAATTAGGTTTATTAATTAATAATGTAAAAAATGTGTATGGGGAGCCGTTTGGGAGCCGAAAGAGCCGGCTCTCCACAGTAAGAAGAGCCGTTAGAGCCGCATCTCGCAAAGGAGCCGAAAATCCCATCACTAATGTGCTAATGTTCATTGCAGTAGATGGCAATGATAGTTTCATGTGATGTCAGACATGTTAACTATAAGCACTCACAGTGACCAAGTGACTCCCTCTCCATTGCCTTATCTAAAAATGGACTTTGTTATAGAAACCATGAAAATGATCCAAACTGTGTGGGAGCTAATAACCGGTAATAAAATGTTGTCATGGTAATTGGTACCAACACCAAGATGCAGTGTCTGTGTACTATAATTGGTTCCTCTTGTTTTACTGTCCAGGTTGTATACAGAGACTTGCGATTTAAAACATGCACAAGGTTGTGTTTGCTATTAAGTTTCCAAATTCTCTTGAATTTTAGGAAGAATAAGAAACAAAGGGATCAAAAGCGTTCATGAAATTGAAAGGTGCAGCACTGGTAAAGTTCACTGCAGTTATTTAGGGTATGTTTCATACTGATGCTTTTTGAGCACAGAAATCAGGCAATTAGTAAAAATATTTTAGACTGTTAGGCTTGTGAAGTATATGGTTCATCAGGAGAATTTTGCTAGTGTCTTCTATTCATCTAATGGTTTATTGTGCTTAATGATAGACATTTTGATGATTCTATCATAAGTGAGGTTTTTTTCTCTAGTACACTAGTACATGGTACAGTACATAAAGAAGCTTACCTCCAGCCACACTGAAAAGGGGGTGTTTGGTTTACACATATGCATCAGAGAGGTCAAGCGCAGGTATAAGCAGCGCATAGAGGAACACTTTAACAGCAATAACTCCAAAGGTATGTGACAGGGGATAAAAACTCTGGCTACAAGGATGGCAACATACATACAAACCCCATGGACCGCACTCTGCCAGACACACTGAACTGCTTCTTTTCTCACTTTGATCAACAAAACAGGGAGGCCAACATCCACCCAGCACTACCAGGGAAGGATGACCCCATACAGCTGCATCAACACCAAGTCAGATCCACCCTGCCGAGAGTCAACGTGAGGAAAGCAGCCGGTCCAGATGGAGTCACTGGCAGGATTCTCAGAGCTATTTACAACCATCTTCAACCTATCACTACAACAGACCACAGTCCCCACTTGTTTGAAATCAGCTACCATCATCCCAATACCGAAGAAAAGCACAGTGAACTGCCTCAATGACTATTGCCCAGTTGCCCTAACCCCCATCATCAAAAAATGTTTCAAGAGACATCCTCTCTTACATTTATACAGCCATCCCTCCTGACCTCGACCAATATCAGTATGCTTACAGAGTGAACAGGTCGACAGAGGATGCAATCATCACAGCTCTCCACACAGCTCTCACACACTTGGATCAGAAGAACACCTATGTGAGAATGCTGTTTGTGGATTTTAGCTCCCCTTTAATACAATTATTCCCCACAGGCTAGTTAAAAAACTGAGTGACCTGGGTCTAGGCAGTTCACTGTGCACTTGTATATTGGATTTCTGTTCTAGTAATAGCTTATAATAAAGAGGCACACTCGGGAGGTAAGCATCATCATGGCAAAATCAGTGTATTGCCGAAAACGTACAGGGTCCTAACTTCCGGGGTCGGTGTATATCACATTAAAAGTCACTCATCTAAACTAGACCCCGTAACATCCTCCTTTACAAAACAAGAACATCACAATGCCTAAAGAAAGACCTGAGCATAGTGGAGGTATAACGTTTTCAAGTTATTAAATTTTAAAACTTAAGCATAAGGAACTGAACTGTAAGATCTGTAAGATACACAACCTCACTACATACCAAACACATTGCTACATTCAACATACTGCATATAGCTATATCCATAAGTATTGAAACAGTGCATATTGGAAACATAGTGCATATTGGTACATTCATCTGTCTCTTTTTTTTTCCCCCCAAGTGCTCGAGCATGCATTTTTTGCAGGATTTTGGGGGGCAGGGGTTTCTCCTTTTTTTTCTCTCTTTCTTTTGACAGTTTTTTCAAGTTTTTTTTTTCCAAAGTGCTTGAGCATGCAGTTCATAGGTTGAGTCTCTGAGGCGGTTTTGACAGTCTCCCAGCCCTAGTATATGTGCCGGCGTGAGGAAGTGGCTGCCGCCCAAGTTCTGGGGAAGCAACAGGATCCGGCAGGGCTGGACACAGTTTGTGGCGTTTGGGGCCCTGAGAGTTGCACTTCAGGTACTGATGTGTGTGTGGGCTCATGGATGCTTATGGCTGCTGAGGGGGTAGGCTCTGCCACTCTCAGGTCCACTCTGTTGCGCCAATACAAGGTACCTTCGACATCCACCAGGTAGGAGCGTGGTGCAACCTGTCGAAGACAGATCCCCCGTCTCCAGCGACCAGACACATCACTTGGCATAGGCTTCATTCTAATTGACTCACCGATCTCCAGCTCAGGTAAGTCTTTTGCGGTGCGGTCATAAAAGTGCTTTGCGATCTGACGACGACGGCGCAGCTTCTCTGTGACGCCCAATGTCACACTTGGCTCGAGAAGCTTATTTGCCACAGGAATGGAGGTTTTGAGCCTCCTGGACATGAGGCGTTGTGCGGGACTGCTGTCCATTTTCTCTGTGGGTGTGTTTCTCCAGTGCAAAATGGCTTTCCAGGGGTCTGCCCCATCTCGTGCTGCTCTGCGAAGAAGGTTTTTTGCTATTTTGACAGCCGACTCAGCCTTCCCATTTGCTTTCGGGTGTCTTGGTGAGGAGGTCACGTGGTCAAACTCCCATTCGAGGGCAAATCGCTTGAACAGGGAGCCGAACTGCGGACCGTTGTCTGTGATGACCTTGTCTGGCTGCCCATGACGAGCAAATTGGGCCTTGCAGCGCTTGATGACTGTGTCTGCTGACAGGTCTGGGAGCAGCTCAATCTCCCAAAAATCCGAATAATGGTCGACAATGAGCAGGTAGTCCTTTTCTCTGTGCGCGAACAAGTCCATGCTGACAATTTGCCATGGCCGTGTGGGTAGCTCATGTGAAAGCATGGATTCTTTCTGCTGTTTGTGAGCGTATTCGTTGCAGGTTGAGCATGCACTGACATAGTCCTTGATCTCTGCCTGCATATTGGGCCAGTAAAGTGTCTCTTTGGCTTGTCTGTAGCAGGCATCACCTCCAATGTGGCTGGAGTGTATGCGGGTAAGCATCTCTGGACGCATGGATTTTGGAATGATGACCTTTTGGCCCCGGAAAAGGATGCCATTCTGCACGCTGATCTCATCACGGAAAGGCCAGTATTCACGAATGTAGTGTGGTGTGATTTCTTTTGCCTCTGGCCAACCCGCAAGCACAGTGGACTTGAGGGACTGCAAGCATTCATCCCTATCAGTGTGTCGCCTAATCTGTTCAAGTCGCTGATCGCTCACATTCAAGTACTCGGCCTGGTTAATGTGCTGTGCATCGTCCTGTTCTCGCTGCAGTGAACAGATGTCCTGACGTGTGTAGACCGTGCCGAGGCCTGGGCACTTGGTCATTGCCCGGCTGAGTGTGTCACTCATGAACATCTCCACCCCGGGCTTGTAGACAATTCTCAGGTTGTAGTTTTGCAGTGTCAAAAGCATGCTCTGGAGCCTCTTAGGCGCACTCAGGAGAGGCTTGCTGAATATGGATATCAGAGGTTTGTGGTCGGTCTCAACTGTGACAAGGTCACGCCCATACAGGTAGTGGTGAAACCTCTGAAAAGCAAACACAATGCTGAGACACTCTTTTTCAATCTGGGCGTAATTTCTCTCTGTAGGGGTGAGTGCTCTAGATGCAAAGGCGATGGGCTGACCTTCCTGCATGAGGCAGCACCCCAGTCCGCTCTGGCTGGAGTCGCTCTGCACCGTGACGGGTCGCGTGACGTCATAGTACCGTAGCACCGGCATGGATGAGGCTAGGGACTTCAGCTCGGACACTGCCGCGTCATGTTTGGGGAGCCAGTGCCATGGGGTGTCTTTGTCCAGCAAGCGCCGCAGTGGTTCGCAGACGGCCGACAGGTGTGGCATGAACTTCGCTAGGTAGTTGGCAAAACCTATGAGACGTTGTACACCTTTCGCGTCCTCTGGGTTGGGCATGTCCACAATGGCCTTCACTTTCTCAGGGTCAGGCTTTAACCCGGTGGCTGACAGAATGTGGCCATGGAAGCGGACCTCTTTCAACTTGAACTGCAGTTTCATCAGGCTTAGTCGGAGTTTCACCTCCCTGCAGCGCTCCATCACTGCCCGCAGGTTTGCATCATGGTCTCTCTCTGCTTCCTCGTCTGTATCTCCGCAACCCACGACTAAAATGTCATCAGCAATGGGTTCAACCCCTTTCAGCCCTGCTAAGAGCTCATGCTGCTTGCGCTGGTAGACCTCTGGAGCCACTGAGACCCCAAAAGGTAGCTTCAGCCAGCGCTTCCTGCCCCAGGGGGTCCAGAACGTGGTCATGAGGCTGCTCTCGTCATCCAGCTTACACTGCAGGAACGCATGCTTGGCATCCACTAAGCTGAAAAGCCTGGCCTTTGGCAACTTGTACAGGACATCCTCAAGCGTGGGCATGAGGTAGTGTGAGCGTTTCAGGGCTTTATTCAAGAATTTTGGATCCAGGCAGATCCTCAATTTGCCTGGCTTTTTCACAATGACCATATTACTGATCCAATCAGTCGGTTCACTGACATCTGCAATGTGTCCATCTGCTTGGTATTGGTCCAGCAAGGCTTTCACATCTGCTTTCATTGCTATGGGGACATTGCGGGGCGCACATTGAACAGGGGCGACGGTCGGGTCCAACTCAAAACGAACTACCCCAGGCACGGCTTCTACAGGTGAGTTGAACACATCCCCATATTGCTGAGTCAATTGTTCCTTGGTAAGAGCCTTGGAGTTGGTGTGCTCCACTGTGTGCACCTCTGCCGGGATCATGAACTTGATGAGTCCAAGGCGCTCGCAAGTGGAGCCTGACAGCAAGGGCTTTTGACTGGTCCTGACAACTTCGAATGCCAATTGGTGAGTCTGGCCATTGATCACACTCTCAGTTTCCAAGATGCCCATGGAGGTTAACATGTCACCAGAATACAGCTTTAGTCTGGTATTGCTGGGCTTCAGTGCTGTATTGGGTGCCAGTTTCATTTTGTCTTTGTAGCTCATGACATCACACGTGGCCCCTGAATCAAGCTGGCACTGCTGCGACTTCTGATTTATTTGCAGTTGAACAAACCATTTTTTCCCTTTTGACTGCACTGCTCCAATTGACTCATGCATGTATATGTCACCATCATTGTTTGACTCTGAGTCGGATAACTCCTCTACACAGTGTAGCTTCTTGTCATTTCTTTTACTCTTCATGCACATCTTTGCAAAGTGATTTTGTGTGCCACATGATTTGCATACCTTCCCAAATGCTGCACAATGCTGCCTGCCTTTTCGGTGTGTGTAGCCGCAGTATCTGCACATCTCCGTCTCTGCGACCGGAGAATCGCTCGGTTTCGATTTGTTTGGCCTGAACCGTTGCTTGGCAACCGCGTGGACAGCGTCCGCGTGCGATGTGGCGTCTGTGGACACTATCATTTTCATTCGCATGTCTGTTTGCTCTGCTGCGCGGCACATCTCGATGGCACTGACAAGTGTTAAAGTCTTTTCCCTCAGCAGCCTGTGCCGCGTGCCTTCGTCTGAAATGCCCAGTACAATTTTGTCGGGAATCATTTCATCCTTCAACTGCCCATACTTGCATGTTCCTGCTTTCTCTCTCAGCCTGGTAATAAAACTGTCTATACTTTCCCCGTCTTCCTGCTTGCAACGCCCAAACATGTATCTCTCATAGATTACATTCTTAGCAGGTTTGAAGTACTCTTCCAGACCTTTAAGTATGGCTACAGGATCATTCTGCTGCACAGCGGTAAGATTTAGGTTATGACGGTAAATGTGTCTGCACTCACTTCCCATCACAGTCCGTAGCAAAGCTGCTTGCACATTCTTCGGTCTGCCGGATAGCCCCGTGACTAGCAAGTAATCCTCAAACTCTGCCCGGAATGTTTCCCAGTTTGCACTCCAGTCACCGGTAAAGCACATCGGTGACGGCGGGGGGATATTAGCGGCCATGCCTGGGTTGGCGGCTAGTGCTATGCCTTGCTCGGCGGCTTGTTGCTGTCCTTGCATGGGTAAGTTGGCGGCTAATGCTATGCCTGGCTCGGCGGCGTGCTGCAATCCTTCCGCGGGTATAACTGGCACACTCGCTTCTTCCGACATGGTGAGTACGACTGTACGATGCTAACGTTTACGACGCTTCATAAACTTCTGACACCATGTTCTAGTAATAATAAAGAGGCACACTCGGGAGGTAAGTATCATCATGGCAAGTCAGTGTATTGCCGAAAAACGTACAGGGTCCTAATTTCCGGGGTCGTGTATATCACCTTAAAAGTCACTCATCTAAACTAGACCCCGTAACATACCCCTCTGCTGTTTGATGTGTGGGATGTGAAAAAAGTCTGATCAACCCATTCCCGCTTAAGTTTAAGATGTTCTAGAGCCTTCAAATGGGTTTCCTGTAGGAGGGCGATTTCCACTCCTTCCTTTTTAAGTAAGGTGAGAATCTTCTTTCTCTTCACTGGATGATGAATGCCCTGTACATTCCAAGTACAGAGTTTAATACTAGGAATACTCATGGTTAAATTAAGTACATAGCATATCTTAAATTGTTGCTACTCATCACTGTCACGTATTTATCATTATCCACATCCATCATGTCTTTGGGCAGCATAAATAGTATACCAACGGGACTAAGCGTACTGATAACATGTAACAAGACATTGGCCATTCCTGTGACAAAACTATTTACAAAGACTAACACTAGGTCCTTCACAAACCGTTCTGGAACCTCTAAACTTGAGATCACACCACAGAGAGCAAGTTCAAACCTTCCTTTCAGGTGGAGGACCCCCTGCCTAACGCTAAATGCAAGCACACTCCCTACTTATCTGGCACAGTAAGTTTTAGTGGCAGTGGCTGAAAATATAGACAGACACTATCCCTACCACTCATAAGTAACAATAATAATAACCATTATATAAATCCAACAAGAAAACGAATACAATTGAAAGAAAAAGCACAATTGGTGGGGCACTGGTCCTGATAGCAGTTAAAATAATCATACTGTCAAAAACAATAAGAACATATCCGGAAGTTACAGCAAAACATAGTCTCTGAAACCTCCACGTGAAGTGCCCGACAATTAACAGAGAAAGTAGCCTGCACATCATAGGACAGTTACAGAGAGTCAACAAATGCTGAAGCCTCTTCTGGAGAATGAAAAGTTTTAACCATGTCATTTACTGTAATCCTGAGCGAAGCGGGGTACATCATGGCATAACGAACTCCCTCGATGTTCTGGAGCTTCTTCCGTACCTGATCGTATTCGCGACGTCTTTTCTGTGTAGCAGCAGCAAAGTCAGGGAAGAAGTGAATCCTCGCTCCGTCCTGTTGGATGTCTTTGAGTCGTCTCGCCGCTTCCATCACCCTTTGACGGTCACTGAAGTTGTGAAACCTCACCATCATTGTGCACAGAAATCTGGGGACCCGGGAGCCTGTGCGTTCTTTCCAACTTGACACGGCCCGCTTTGGTGTCCAGCTGCAAGAGTTGGGGAATCCAGGACTCCATAAACTTTGTTGGGTTTGTCCCCTCCAGTTTCTCTTGCAAGCCAATAATCCTCAGGTGTTTGCGTCGGCCTCCATTCTCATAATCCTGCAGCCGCTCTGTCAGCTCCTTCACCATTTTTTCCATAGCCAGCAAGCGCTGATCAACATCCATAGACACATTTTCCACCACTAAAATTCTCTGTTCCGCCTCACTGACATGGTCAGTGACTTTGATATCGTGCAGCATCTTTTCTAGTTTTTCATCCATCATGATCGCAATATTCTCTGTCATCGCTTCAAGGGCTTTGGTCAGACCCGGATCAGGTGCCATGCTGGTGTTAGCCGCTAGCATAGCATCATCTTGGGGGGAGGCCACAGGCATATCTTTCTTCTTCGAAAGTTGTTTAGGAGGCATTTTACCCACAGGTTTACTCAAGAATCGGTCCAGCCCAGAGGAAAATTTTACTGCTCAAGGGTTACTCTTCTATAGCTCAGGAGACAAATTTAAGATTCTCATCTCAGCCTCATTTTAGTTTCCATTTTGTCTAAAATGTTTCTCATATGTTTCTCCTAAAATTCACTAGGAGCAATAGGTGAGACAGAGTAATTAGAGGG
>JAODJS010000004.1:42380400-42390786 GCA_027576325.1 Sciades assimilis | reverse complement strand
ATATATATATATATATATATATACACACACACACACACTTTTTTTTTTTAAAGTGCAGGTAGATCATTTTGACCTGGTCATTTTACAAGTAGCTCGCATGCCGAAAAAGTGTGGGCACCCAGTTATAAACTTTTCAGTCTTACTTTGCCTGTCCCAACATTTTGTGTGTGTTGCAGGCATCAAATTCTAACTTTATATTTTATAATTGTACAAAATACAATTAAGTTGGTCAGTAAAGCTGAAAATCTTTTCTTTGTACTTTCATCAGTTAAATAAAGGTTCACATGAATTAACAAATCACAGATTTTTGTTTTTATTGAATTTTGGAAAATATCCCAACTTTTCGGGAAATGGGGTTTTTATATGCATACATTTAAAAAATTATTATTAAATTACATTCAAACCTGGCTGCCTCTGACAGTCAGGTCACTTTGTCATGTGCACTGAAGAATGAAATTCTCACTTGCATATATTTCCTCAAGACTATGCAAAACAAAGCAGACATATTCACAGCCCAAAGACAATACAACACCAAGCCAACTTTCAACCACAAGAGACATTACTGCATCCACAGAAGACATACTATATTGAAGGAGGTTATCACTTGGTCATATATGGCTATTTCAACAAGATAATAACAACAATCAAAACATCCAAATAAGCACAAGGATGGTTGTGGGAACACAAAATCAAAGTTTTGCAATGACCATCTCTGCGGTCTGAATTGAAGGACAGTCCACATGTGCAAAACTAAGAATAAAAAAAGAAGCTGGAAATGCTTTACAGGGAAAGAGTCCAATATCCCACAATAATTGTTGTCTAACATTACAGTAAGAGGCACCGCACTGTTTTGCTTTCCAGAGAAGACATCACCAAATATTAAATGAAAAGGTACCAATAATTTTGCAGCAATAACAGCACTAATTATATAAAAAAAAAAGTGTTTTAGATTTAAAAATTGATACATTTCACAATACGTTCTGATGCAAAATATCATTAATTGTACAAATTATTATAGTTGTGCCTAAATTAGAATGGAGTTAAAAGTGCGCTGTGAGTAGTAAATACCAAAATTATCACTAATCCATCCTTCATCGTAACTGCAGACTTTGTGTTTCGCATTTATAACACAGAGTTTGCTAAAAACAGAGCTGTGTCTCAATTAAGTGCAATTCTGAACTTGGTCATTTTTTTGCACTCAATTCAAGCAAGGAACAATCAACTCAAGCAAGGAGCGAGGAGCAATTAAGGAGCAGCATTAAGCAGCATTGGTTTTAAAGGGCAAGGAGCAGCATTAAGTTCAGTGCCAGTGGCAATTTATTGTAACCACAACATTTTGGACATCACACATACACATATTATGGGATGGCATACAAGGGTAATATTTATTGTATAGATCTGAATTGTCCCCATTGCACAATCCTACAATTATTACAATTCAAGTACTACAGGAAACAAACGGTCTTCAACATTAAATACTGTAACTGTATGAACTACAGTCCTCATACCTCAACGCAAAGCATACTATCCAGAAAAGGCTACGTCAGACAAAGGACTCCTGGTGGGATAGAAAAGCCAAGGAGCTTCAGGAAGCTGCTGATAAGCATAACATCAAGCAATTCTACGAAGGCCTCTGGGCAGTTTATGGCCCAAGGTCTAGCGGTAGCTCACTTATTCATATCTCAGATGGTGAGACACTTCTCACTGACCAGTAAAACATCCTGAATCGTTGGGCAGAGCACTTCAATACCCTTCTCAATTGCCCATTATTGATGTCTGAGGAAGCTTTAGGCCCCGTCCACACGAGTACATTTTTGACGATTCCGCATAAAAACTTTATCGTTTCGGCCTCGCATCCAGATGGGCCTGTTTTTTTTTTCGAGGTGTGAAAGCGGTATTTTTTTAAAACGCATCCCAGAGTGGGGAAAATCCTAAAACACCAGATAGCCTTGTGTTGTTTGGATGGCGAAGTGGATTTTTTCAGAAATGATGACGTATAAGCCCCGCCTCTCTCACCTTTAACCTCAGCCACTGCCGCTTGATGAGTCATAACAATGGCGGACTACAGGCTTGTGCTCGTACTGCAGAAACAACTCTGTCTATTACAGCTGCTACAACAAAACCTTCTGCTTTTATATTACTGTGAGGAGCAACAAAACTTCTCGTGTTATGAGCTTGTTTATAAACAGCGCATGACCTTTATACACATGCTCCATGGCTTCTCTTCCAGTTTTAGTGTATTGGTGTGGTGGCGTCACAGCGTCACATACAGGCCTGGCATATGTACTACAGCGTTTTGGGTCATTTCCAGTGAATCGAAACAACACCGTGTTTACGGAGATTTTTTTCAAAACAACAGCATATTGGGTGAGGCCGTGTACTCGTGTGGACGGGGCCCTAGTGTCTGGCCATATCTATGTTGTCCAGACTTCTGGAAATCACTTATTGCAAAGGATTTGTAACCAGGAATTAAAAATGACCTTTATGATTATTTGCTAGTTTGCCTGAACTTGCGCTTCCTGAGAAGCAGTTATTTTAAACTTAACTCTGCTCTTATCAATGATTGACATATGTAAAGTGTGGGGCCTCTGGAACTTGTCCTGAAGTTGGCTTTTCCAATGTTAATGTGAATTCCTGCAATCAATGAGTTATTTGTTTGAGCAAATTGGGCTCCAACTTCCTGGAACTGTCAGGCATGTGGTAGCCATATTGTATACAAATCTCGAGATTTTTTCTTTTTAATGATTACTTAATTTTTCATATTTTAGTGGACAGGGCTATCTTTTTATTATTGAATTTTATAGATTAGTTCTTCATGGGAGATCTGTCTCATAGTTTTTTGGAGGGGGGAAGGCTGTGCTATGAGTGATCCTCTGTAGGAAGGAAGCAAAAATGGAAATAATCAGTAATGTTTGTAATGAATCAGTAACTAGGTAAATGACTCAATTTTCCTTTCCCTATTTTTTTAGTGGTACAACAAGACTGATTATCCAATATTTAAACAATATCAGCGGTACAGACGGTTACACCCTCAACAACCGTTTTATATCCTACATCCCAGCATGGAATGGGAGATATGGAAACAGCTACAAAGCAACATGGCTGAGCCTATTCAGAAGAACCCACCTTCCTCAGGCCTACTAGGTATGCAATGTTCACTTTTACAGATACTTGCAGTAGTGACAATACAATAGGAAAAACAGCTTTGTTATTAGCTATTCTTTGGGTACTTTTTCTTACGACAAATGCTGAAGTTCTGAATTGCATGCTTTTTGATACACAATTTTTTTTAAACTGACTTTCAAAGCAAAAGATCAATCCATAATATTTTGTAGATTTGCTAATTAGCAAGTACGGCACATGTATCATGTTTGAAGCCAAATATGTTGTACAGTACCTTCAAATGAGCAGTCTAGCTTAGAGGATATCTGTGTACATGGCAAACATTTTCTTACAGTACAAAATTTTTGTTACGAGTTTGAATAGAAAAGTCAAACCTACAGATTTCTGCTCTGTGTCAAGGACAGCTGTAAAAGTGCTCTAAAGTGTGGCCATGTCCTTGATAAATGGCAGTCAACAGTGAACAACAGAACAGAGTGGAAAAGACTGATTAGCGTTGTCTGCACTGAGTATAACATGAAGAGGATCAAGGAATACAAAAGGAGAAGGGTGAAATGAAGAGAAAAAAGAACGTAATCTGTGGTTTTTACCCGTCTGCGGGTTAAGGCATGTGAGAGAGAGCTGATATTAACAAAAATTAATCTCCCAATCTGGGTATTAATTCATGTAATTTCCTACTTTTTTCTCTGCACATTACATTATCGTTTTCTTCAGTATGTGGCAGAAATGTTTGCTTGTCCAAGACGTTAACCAAACACAGTGCAGTCATGTTCAGTTCTATGCAATCACCAGCTCTGTAAAGATGTCTCCCGTTTCCCCCAGGGACAATACTAATGATGTCGATATGTGACGTAGTCCATGTCTATGAATTCCTGCCATCACGGCGTAGAACTGAGCTCTGCCATTACTATCAGAACTTCAAAGACGCAGCCTGCACCATGGGTGCCTACCACCCTCTGCTCTATGAGAAGAACCTGGTCAAGAGGATGAACCAGGGTTCTGACAAAGACCTCTACAATCTTGGCAAGGTGACTCTGCCTGGATTTAACACCTTTAACTGTATGCAGACTTCCAACTCTTCGACTTCAAAGGCATAAATGAAAGACTGTGTTCAACTTAGCATTCAGAATGCAACTGAATTATTTATTGCATGACTCGATGTATGACTACTGCAGCTTATTTTTTTAGAAAAACTATGCCAGTGTCTCAGAAACTGGCTCCTTCTCCATAAGCTGTGAATGTTTTTGGTTGTAAGCTATTTGTTAATGAGATGGCTTGAATACCTAAAGAGCACTTATTTGCCATCACCAGTTCTCACACTCAGAAAACAAAGTACATCATTGTACCTTTAGGGGTACAATGGCACATCACTGGGGCAGTACCGTCTAAGATACCTATGTATACCATTTATATGCTGGTTGGGAACATGTGTACCTTTTTGGCTCTAAAAAGGTACACATGGTTACCTTGAAGTCCAATAATGAGCCCTAGGGGGTACATTAGTGTAGATTGTACCTTGGAAGACAGAAATGGACTCCTGCTGTACCCCTATTTCTGACAGTGAGGATGGTAAATCTGAGTGCCAAATATATCACATGGATACCAGGTATTGTCTCTTAGTGGAGTAGTTAAAACTCAGTTTCCAGTTTATTAGTTAAATCTATCAAGTAAAAGAGATATGCTTTGTGCCAATGTTACTGACTGTAGCTCATTTGTCACTATGCATTAGTTGTCAGCCCCAACTGATCAGTGAAAAGAGATTACTGTAGGACAGCACTGACCGGGTATTATTTGGGTGGTTGTCCAATATTTTTTTAAGCACAGCAGTGACAAACAAATGTGTGGTGTTGGCACAAGTGTGGGTTTTTTTAAAAATGTATTTATTTTTTAATAAAACGCACCCTTTAAAGTGATCATCTAGTGATGCCTTTCCCTTGTAGTAAGGAAATCCAACATATGTTTACCTGATAAAATTGCAAACGTGGGGTTGAGGATATAAATTCAGGGAAAACAGTAGCAAGATGGAACATTTAACTTATTTGATGGACTCCAAATAGTGTTCACGTTTGATGCAGATGTCCAAAGGGAGTTTATGTTGGACAAAAAAGCAACAAGTGAGCTTATGTTTAAAAAAAAAAAATCCATGTAATAGCCGAACAATTTGGATATGCAGTCCTGGACCAAAGTTGGAGATTACTCCTTTTGTTTTCAATCAAATGGCCATTCAGCACTTATTTGGTGGTAAACAATGATGTGAAAATGGCATTGGCGAAGCCCCAGAACTCTTCACTCGTGCCTGACCTCACTAATGGTCTTCTGGCTGAATTGGCATATCTCCTCAGCCATGCTCCAAAATCTAGTGGAAAGTCTTCCCAAAAGAGTGGAGGTTATTATAACAGCAAAGAGGGGCCTAAATCTGGAATAGGATGTTCAAAAAGCACAAATGGTTATAACTGATGGGTGTCCAAAGATGTTTGACCATAGTGTATATGCAGGTCTCTGCTGAAGTGTAATATTACAAACAAAATGAAGACCTGTGTAATTTTGATTGAAAAATTAAAAGGATGCTCTGACTTTTGCACAGTACTGCATCTGACAATCGAGCATGCAATTTGACTGGATATAAGAATGTGCAAGTTATTTCCAATGGAGGCAACATTACAAATGCAGAGAGAACTGATGTCCACTTTCTCTAACAGCCTGTTAATATAAACGAAGCTTATTTATTTAATATGCATACAATCTTCTATGATGTCTCTTTAAAAGCCCCAAGTCAAGGCAAGGTTTTAATGTGTGTATTTGCATTTGTTTATTGCACTGTGAGGCTTTATACCAACAAAAATAATGCTCAGCCTCATTCTTTACAGAATGTTCTTGCATGCGTAGCTTAAATTGCACTGCAC
Source organism: Sciades assimilis (assembly GCA_027576325.1). Classification (NCBI taxonomy): domain Eukaryota; kingdom Metazoa; phylum Chordata; class Actinopteri; order Siluriformes; family Ariidae; genus Sciades; species Sciades assimilis. The sequence continues at coordinate 42,384,763 of JAODJS010000004.1, read as the reverse complement.
CCTAACTTTGAGAAACTTCAGGTTCATTCTGTGTTTTATTCTTACAAAAAGACGTTTGCTGAACGTGCATGAAAGTTTGGTTTTGCTGCCAAAACGAAGATTAGTTTTAACTTGTGTGCTATAGCAAGTCTGATTTCTGGTTATTGACTTATGAAATCGCCTTGAGCATCATCTGCATTTTGATGAGGTGTCCGTCTCATGTAAAAACTACACTGCAAGATCAGTGTAAAAGAGAGCTATGCACATTTCATTCCCACTAAAGAAAATGACAAAAGTATATATTTATGTACATTATGTACATTTTCTCATTTGTAGAATTAGGTCTGTAATTTTTTTCCTTTCTCTGTACAGTGTTATTTAAATATTCTCTCGGCAGACACAGTAGACATTTAAATACCAAAGCTGTTATGCATGTGACTCAGTTTCTATGGGTCCATGAACCCAATGTTGAGGAGGAAAAAAATTAGCATGTACACCATAAGTAAAACTGTAAATGAGTTTTTGAGATGTTTGTTGGTTTTACATGTCACTTTTTGTTCATTTATAACGGAGTGTATGAGGATTAATCAAGACACTGTATCTTTTTTTTTTTTTACTTTTCCATCATCGATAATTTTCTGTCCTCTATACAAGTTTCAGAGAAAAAGACAAACTGACTATATATAAATATTCTGTACATATTGATTCTATTCCTAATTCTACTTGGATTTTCAGATGCAGTACTGTAGTGCATGATGGCGTTGATATTTGTATTTAAACAAAATGGCAAAATTGATCCAATAGGTTATGAAATTATTCTGAGCCTGAGTCTGAACATCTACTAAAAGCACACAGTGTTACAGTGCAAATATGAATTTGAGCTAAATAACTATAATGTATATGAGTATGTACTCAAGTGTTAAAATACAGTGGCAGTTTGCCACTTCTGTCTCTTCCACAAAAAACATTTTAGGCGTTTTGTTGGGGGAGTTTAAATCTCACTGCCTTCCATAGACAAAACTACCTTTAGTATCTGTTTCACAGTCACTGCACCTTGGTTGTGATGACCAAGAAATGTACAATTAAACCTAACATTTCAAGCTTTCTGTAATCTCTAATGCAAGCTTTTTGGGGGGCACGGTCTTTAGGTCTTTACACATACAGCACAATTTGTCTAGTTTTCTTCATTGGAAAACTGAAAATGTATATATATATTTTTTTCCAAATGACTGTCCCATAAATTGTCACTTTCACATTAAAGGTGAATGTTTGTGGGCAAAAAAGTGGTGAGTGCCCCCCCAAACACACACACACAGCTGCTTTTTTTTTTTAATTACTATTTTATCTGCAAAAGGAACATGTTCAACCAGACAGGGTGTAGGTTGTGGAAACATTACCGAGCCTGCAACAGCATGATAGAGTCAAAACCCAGCACTGTTTGATGAGGGCAAAAAAAAAAAATTATAAAGAAAATTACTTTTACAGGCAATTTTTTTTTAAATAAAACAAAGTGGTGTGTGTCTGTAACGTATTTTGTGATGTGGTGAAGCTTGCTATCTATCAGTCTCAAACTCCTGAACCAAGCAGTGACACTCCCCACATTCTCGCCTACTTCTCAGGATAGGATGTACCCAAAATTTTCTTTTCCTCCCTCATTGTTTATTCTGGCCATGCTGTATGTGTAAAGACTTTCTGTTGCCATTAAGCATGACAGTTTTGCCACATAGCACTGTATAATGAAGTACCATTGTGTATGTTTGAATTAATAAATATAAAATATGTACAGGTTGGCGTTCATGGATTTTGAATTGTCAACTTGGAGAAAATAAATTGTACACATGAGCATCAGTGTTTAACATTTTATTTTATTGATATGGGGGGCATTGGGCTGATCAGATCATGTGGCACCCAGTAGCCACTAACCTGGAGCACATTAACCCCTTCAGGTGACTTGTTCTTTAATGTAGCCAAAATCAGCATGCACCATCTGGTATCTATATCAAAAACAACTGTAGACATTCTAGGTGGTGTTTAACCTGTTTTAACCTTCTTTGGTTAAAAGGCTCATGTTGAAGCTGCTGGTTAGGATACAGTATTTAAAATTATGACATTGCAATAATTAGGGTTATAGGTTGTATTAATGTACAGTACATTTGAGCACGCTTAGGATACAGTGGTGGCAACAGTGTGGATAGGATAGTGGTTAGGTTCTGGCAGTGTCTTAGCTGTTTAGTACCTTGGTAACTAGATTGATCTGATCTGAACTAGAATGAGCTCTAACCTAGCAAAGGGGTTTTGATCATCGACTGTAGAAAACATCGACAGCGTATCATCTCTAAAAAGTGAAACCACCAAGTCTAGTAGCCCTTTTGACTGATTGCAGTGCAGTATTTAGCACCACCCATTACCATGTGTTTCAATGACAAAACAGCTTATTTTTCATGCACTTTTCTTGCCCAAACTGTCTTTCCATCCACAGTATCTAACTCGAATAGTTAGCATTCCCTATACTGATGTCTGCACTCCCTCTGCTGATTTATGCCCTCCCACCCAGAAATTAGTGCTTAAAATGTTATTCTACTGCATCATAAGGTGTGGATACACTTGGGAATGAAGTAATTGATAGACTTGGCCTGGCAGTACCCGTCTCATTACATATACTTATTTGAACTTTTTTGGACACATGCACAAACAAACTTTTAGCCATTTTGATAAACATTTTTGAAACATTTGAGAGGTTTAATATTAAAAGGCTAGTTTAATCGTGTTCGCTACTTAGCCATATAGCAACCTTGAGAGCTATATTATTTTAGTATTAACTACAAGAGCACTTGGTAGAGTGTATACCTCTGTCAAGCCACATACTCAGATTTGCATCAAAATCTGATCAATTGATTCTTGGCCCATTGCCCATCTTTCCTCAATTTCATCAAAATATGTCCACTACTTTTTGAGTTACATTGGGAACACTACCAATAACATTAGGATGGATTTTATAAGTAGGTTAGTTAGTTTACAGTGCACTTGGAGTAGCCATGTGTCCCAAATAGTTATTAACTCACCAGTGATGAATGGGTAAAATTAGTGACATCAATGTCCGTGAATTTCCAGTTTGTGATAAATGTCCTTTCTAGATGTCAGTATTAATGAAATATCTCCAACTGAAACTATTTTTAAGCTCTCTAGATCGATGTAATAAATAGAATGAGTGTGCATATTCATTTGATCATTTCTACCACTGTACATTGGGAGAAGGGGACAGGGCCTAGCAAAAGAATAGGTGTACCTGACTTTGACTCTTGTCTCTACTGTACAGACTCTAGCAGCAGAAAGTTCCGACTATGCAGAATCTGGCTCCAAATTTGGTAATTATGGTGGAGGTATTTTGGTTTCATTTCTATAGAATGGGAGGCTATTGAGCCACACCGTCCATGGCTAGAGTCGATGGTTTTGATGATAAACAGGCAAGTCATATGTCTGGATGAGCATCTACAAAATGCTCTAAATGTTAATACAGTAGTTCAGAGCAATTAGAATATATGGTTATAATGCAGGCATGAAGAGAACAGTGTAGAATCCTGTATGACAGGTTCCATTTAAATCAGACTGATATTTTTATAGTCTCAAATCACAAAGTCAATATTGTAGGAACAAGTATGGTTTGTGTTCAAGCTTTGTGCATCTGTTGTTCAAATTGTGACTGTGCACTCATGCAAAAGAAAACTAATGTACAACATAAACTATACATTTAAAAACATAGAGCCTCCCCGTCGGGGAATCGAACCCCGGTCTCCCGCGTGACAGGCGGGGATACTTACCACTATACTAACGAGGAGTACACGTAAGTTGCTTTCAAAGGAGATCTGAAAATGATGCATATAGTCATTCTGACAGCATGTAAGAAAAATGTATGAATTATTAGTTTAAAACTAATAAAATTGTTTATTAGTTATTCAAAATTTGACTAAATTTATAGTAGCATAAACGATCGGCAGCAGTGAACCGGGTGATCAGATGACCTGATTTTCACATACCTAGTGATATCAGCACAATGCAGATATAGATACACAGAATTCACATCAACAGCCAGATGGAGAAAAATATAATTTCTGGCTGAAGGGTACCAGAAGGGCTGTTTGAGTATTACAATTGGCAGTTTCTGCTAACAGCTGTTTAACACATCTAGATATTAAATCCAAATGTCTTCAGTCTATAGCCATAAAAGGACTTGCTCTTGCCGTACAAATATTTTCGGCAGGCTAATATATACACGTTATCTCCCCCCCCCCAAAAAAGAAAAAAAAAATGCCTCCCCGTCGGGGAATCGAACCCCGGTCTCCCGCGTGACAGGCGGGGATACTTACCACTATACTAACGAGGAGTA
>JAODJS010000004.1:29164522-29174818 GCA_027576325.1 Sciades assimilis | reverse complement strand
TGACCTCTGTCATTGCCAACAAAGGGTATATAACAAAGTATTGAGATGAACTTTTGTTATTGACCAAATACTTATTTTCCACCATAATTTGCAAATAAATTCTTTAAAAATCAGACAATGTGATTTTTCTGGATTTTTTTTTTCTCATTTTGTCTCATAGTTGATGTATACCTATGATGAAAATTACAGGTGCCTCTCATCTTTTTAAGTGGGAGAACTTGTACAATTGGTGACTGACTAAATACATTTTTTTGCCCCACTGTATCAGTGGAGCTGCACCTGAGTGTTGTGGACATATTCTGCTCATGGAAGATAGATACTCTAGGAGGCTGGATTAGCTGACACTAGACATCTCAGGGTGGCCTCCAGGTCTTGATTGTCTCTCTGTCTGCCTATTTGACTGTGGGCGGAAGCTGGATGATAGACTGATGGTGATGTCAATGAACTTGCAGAATGCCTGCCAGAAGCTGGAGGTGAACTGGGGTTCATGATCAGAGCCAATGTCCTGAGGAAGACCAAAAACTCAAAAGACATGTTCAGACATCAGTCTAGCTGTTTCGGCAGCAGAGGGAAGTTTGGGTAGGGGCAGAAAATGGCAGGTCTTAGAGAGTCTGTCTACTACAATGAGAATAACTGTGTTCCCTTGAGATGGAGGTAAGCCCATGATGAAGTCCAAGGAGATGTGTAGCCATTGTCTTTGAGGGATCTGTAAGGGGTGGAGCATGCCCTGAGTACTTGGACGTGGATCTTTGCTCAAGGCACAGACTGAACAAGCTGCCACAAAGGTTTTAACATCCTTCTCCATGCTGGGCTACCAGAACCGGCATTGGAGAAACTCCAGAGTTCTTAAGGATCCTGGGTATGCTGCTAGTTGTGAAGCATGACCCCACTGGAGAACCTTTGCTCAAATAGACTTAGGGACATAAAGCTGGTTGGTGGGCCCAGAACCTGGACCAGGGTCATTCTTAAGGGCTCACTGTCCCTCAGTAACAATGCCCCAGCAGACTGGTGCCACAACTATGGAGCTGGGTAGAATGGGCTCAAGCTGGCTCTCAGGAGAATATGAGAGAAACTGTTGGGAGAGGGCACTAGGCTTCTGATTCTTGGTCTCTGGACAGTAGGAAAGAGTAAAGTCAAACCTGTTGAAGAACAGAACCCAGCATGTCTATCTTGGACTGAGCCATTTAGCCTGTTGGATGTATTCCAAATGTTGTGATCAGTCCAGACTAGGAAAGGATGTTGAGCTCCTTCCAATCACTGCCTCCATTCCTCAAGCACCAATTTTACAGTAAGTAATTCCTGGTTTCCTCTATCGCAATTTTTCTCCATGGCTGTGAGCCTGCAGGAGAAGAATGCACAGGGATATAGTTTCCCATCACTTGCCTACTGTGACAAAACTGCTCCTACTCCCACATCAGAAGCACCACCTCCACAATGAAGGGTCGATCTGACTCGGGCAGACAGAGAATGGGAGCCATGGTGAACTTTTGTTTGAGGATGTTAAAGGCCTTGTCTGCCTCAGGGGACCAAGAAAGGGGCACCTTATCCTTTTGTGTCAAAGCAGAAATAAGAGCAGTAATGGAACTAAAACCCCAAATAAAACAATAAAAATTTGCAAAGCCCAGGAACCTTTGGGTCTCCTTAATTGAACTTGGGGTAGGCCAGTCTCAAACAGCTTGGACTTTCCCAGGCTCCATCTGAATGCTACCTTCAGAACTGATGAACCCAAGGAAGGCCACCTCCTTAACATGAAAGTCACATTTCTCTAGCTTCACAAATAGACCATTCTTCAATAGATGGCTCAAAACCTGCTGATCATGCTGGACATGCTCATGCAAGCTCTTGGAAAAGATCAAAATGTCATCAAGGTACACAAAGACGTACTGATTTAACATGTTCCTAAGGACATCATTAATAAGAGCCTGAAAGACAGCTGGTGTGTTGGTGAGGCCAAAGGGCATAACCTGGTATTAGTAGTGCCCAGTCGGTGTGTTAAAGGCTGTCTTCCACTTGTTGCCTTTTCAGATTCATACCAGATGGTAGGCATTTTGCAAATCCAACTTTGTAAAGATGGTGACACCTTCAAGAAGTTCAAAAGCAGAGGCCATGAGGGGTAGCAGGTATCGGTTCCGGATAGTGATCTCGTTTAGACCTCGATAATCTATGCAAGGCTGAAGAGCTCCATCTTTTTTCCCCACAAAGAAGAAGACAGCCCCAGCAGGTGAAGATGAGGGATGGATGAAACTTGATGCCAGAGCCTCCTTGATGTAACTATCCATAGCCTGTTGTTCAGGGGCAGACAAAGAAAGGATGTGGCCTCTATAGATTGTTGTTAAAATCCCAACATTAAAAACCCATAAAGTGAATTACAGCAAAAAAAATGTTTTCTTTACATTGTAATTTAGTAAAATTTCAAACTAACTATAACTGTAAATGTAACATGAAAATAGCGTATTTAGAACATAAATCAGCTGTTAAAATGACATATTTATGTTATTGTAACACTTAAATACTGCATTGCAAAATACAGTGCAATGCATATTAAATAACAGTAAATTTGTGTTAAAAAATACAATTAGCCTAAATTCTGTAAACTCAAAACATGAGTAACGGATGCCAACTAGCAGACTTTGAAGGTAAAATCAGTTTGATAGGCCTAGTGCTGAGCTATCAGTCTGGACCTTTAGCTCAGCTGTGCCTGGTCAAACTGAAGAACAACTGGAGAATGACTGGTTGGCTGAGCCCCAAGGAGGTCCTGGCAGATAAGTTTGGGGAGTGCAGGATATGTTGCTGGCCAAAACGTCACCCTGGAAGCATATTGGCTGATCTTTTTTAACATATTGGAATTTTCCATGGATTTACAAAGCAAAGAAAATCTCAAGGTAAGAAAACAATGCATTTTTTGTTGAATCCTACTTGTACATGGTCATTGTTAGCACTATTCACAGTTCTATGTTCGTGCGTGGCACTGTGACGTCACAGGCAACGCCGCGCCTCCTCACACAGTGTTCTGTCTCTCACACAGACGTGAAGTGAACTTCTACAGCGACGAGTTATTATTCTGCAACGCAGTCCGTCAGTGCAACAGTTCTGTGGAAAAAAAAAGTCAGTTTAAAGAATTGGTGTATTTTTACGCTTTGGAGTGTTCTGCGGCGATAAATAGTGCCTCTGGTGCTGCAAAAGCAAGCAGCTAATAGCTGAGGGCGTTAGCAGCTAGCTTTTCGCGCTTCCCGCCTTTTGTGGGAGAAGGTCACATTGAATTGGTCATTTAATCATTTTCAGTCGCCATAAGTTAAAGGTTGTTTTCAAGTTTTGAATTGTGCTAGGGGCGGTGGCAGTGTCCTTCTGTGTTTTATTTCACACTGGTTGATTTTTTTTGTCAGACAATAGTACCTTTGTCTGCTAGCAGCAAATAGCTAATTTGCCCGTTTCAAGCTCCCCAGGTGTTTCGCCTGTTTCGAGCTCCTCTTGCCATGATTCGTTGTCGCTTTTGCGGGAGAACCTTGCACACGTTGAGGGGTTACGTGTTGCATTGTAGGATTCATAGAAACGAACCACGCTGTGTTTTCAGGTGTGAGAGTTCAAATTGCAGGCAGACATTTTGTACATATGCATCATTTAAAAGTCACTTCTATCGGAAGCACAATGTCCCAGCATCGTCTGTTACTGCCGACACAGCCATTGTATCAAACTTTGTGTGCGCTGTGTCGCTTTGCTCTGACCGATTTCAGACCGTGCAGGAACTTCTTGTACACCTAAAAAAACATTTAGTGGAGGGAAGATCTGTGAAGTGTCCAGCGGCTGGTTGTCAAAGCACATTTACTTTGAAGTCATCATTTACAGCACACTTGTCTAGGAAGCATCCACACTGTTCAGTGAATAACATAAATTATCTTTACAGAGAAATCACACCGCAGTCCTCTGCCTCTCCCACGGCTTGTGAAGAGGTTGTGCAGACGGTGGATGCCAGTGCAGAAGAATCAGTAAGTACTGAAATGACACCGGATTTAGATGAAGCATTTCTCAGGAGTGTTTGCCTTTTCTATTTAAAACTCCAAGGACAGCTATTGATTCCAGATTCTACAATTCAGATCATTGTTGAGGAATTGCAAAATTTACACGAATTGGGACTGGATTACACTATGAAAAGATTACACACACTAATGAAAGATGAGCTAAATTTAACTGAAGACGTGATGGGGAGGGTATCTGACTGTATTAAAGAGTCTGATCTTTTCTCTTCCTCACACAAAACCCCACTGAGAACTGCCTACTCAAGAGCACAGACATTTAAGCGCATGTTCAAATATGTAGAGCCCCAAGTAGTTAGATTAGGATTGGACGAAAATTTGAGACAAAGAAATGCATATTACATACCCCTGAAGCAAACACTGACCAATTTACTACAGTCACAGTTTTGGAAAAATTCTATGCAACAAACTACTGAAACAGATCCAGAAATTCTCACTGACACTTGTGATGGACAGGCTTACAAGTCCAATCAATTCTTCATTGAAAACCCAGGAGCACTACAGTTTATTCTGTATCAGGACTCGTTCACCGTGGTGAACCCGCTAGGTGCAGCAAAGAAGACGCACAAAGTTCTTGCCGTTTATCTTTCTGTGGCAAATTTGCCAGTTCATGTGAGATCCAACACAGACCACATGCCCCTAGTGTTGCTGTGTGTAGAAAGTGACCTAAAAAAGTTTGGTTGTGCGAAAGTATTCGCTGACATGATTTCGGACTTGAAAGATTTGGCAGAACATGGCATTACAGTAGAAGGGGAAACGGTCCGTGGGGCTTTGTACTGTGTCGCTGGGGATAACTTAGGGTCTCACGGCATAGGAGGATTTAATGAAAACTTCTCATGTTCTTATTTTTGCAGGTACTGTGACGTAAGCAGAGAGGCATTTAAGAAAGACCCCAATCTTTGCGGCCAGCAACGAACTCCTGACAGCTATGACACTGCAGTTGCTGCTCTTTCTGAGGACACCAGTGAATTCAAAGGAATAAAACAAAGGTCAGTTTTTAATGATGTGCCAAACTTTCATGTATGCCAACCCGGTCTCCCACCCTGTTTAGGCCATGACATTTTTGAGGGCGTTTTGTCTTATGACCTTGGTTTGTACTTGAAGTATTTCACCAAGACGGTGAAATGGTTCACATATACCCTTTTGAACAGACGAATCAAACAATTCCAGTTCAAAGGTTCAGATGCTCTCTCCAAGCCATGCACTGTCCAATCTGGTGCACTCAAACTCTCTGGGAACGCGGTCCAGAATTGGAATTTTTTGAGGTTGCTACCTGTTCTAATTGGTGACAAAGTGCAAAATGCTGATGATGACGTGTGGCAGTTGACTCTCCTGCTCAAAGATATAGTTGATCTAGTGTGTGCGCAAAAGATTTCAGTGTCACAGGTAGCTTACCTTGAAATCCTAATTCAGGAGTATCTGGATTCAAGGGCGTGTTTGTTTCCGCATAGTACAATCAAACCAAAACACCATTACATGAGACATTATCCCTCACTAATTCTGAAATTCGGCCCCCTTATTCGCGTATGGACGATGCGTTTTGAAAGCAAGCATAGCTATTTCAAGCGATGTGCCAGGCACTTGAAAAACTTCAAGAACATTTGCTTAACTCTCTCCGAAAGGCATCAGATGTTTCAAGCATATGTCTCAGCAGGCCCTGGATGTAGTGAGCATCTGCAAATCAAAAACGGTTGTGCATTTATCCCCAACCTTTACAGTGACTCAGTCAAAAATGCTGCTAGCGAATTCAGATTTTCAGAAAACGATACAGTTGTCTCAACAGAAATTCAGTACAAAGGTACAGCGTACAAGAAGGGTGATTTTGTGGTTTTGAATGATTCTATGGAATTTGGGAAAATTGTCATCATTTTAATTAAGGATAATGCTGTGTATTTTCTTATGGATTTACACAAATCAGACAGCCTCCCCAGATATCACCTGCATGCCATTACAGAATGCACAGAAATGAAGTGTATTAACATTAATAACTTGCTAGATTTTTACCCATTGACATCATACACCATTGATGGACACAGAGTCATCCCACTGAAACACAGTGTTTTGTCAAAGTGAGCTTTGCCATTTTTGAAATGATGAAGCCACTACTTAACAGTTGAGATGGGTTTCTTAGCTTTTGAAGGATCCTTGGCCATGGGTGTACCTACTTATGCCCGCCTCCCTTGAGAATGTTTGCATCTTAATAAAATACAAAAAAAAAAATTCCTATGACTATAAATGTAGTAAATCAGCTGTTTTGTACATAATATATCCTTATGTCTTCAATGCAAATTGTACAGATGTCCCAATCAGTTCTACGCTCTGCCATCACGGAGGCCTTCCCTGACCTTCCAGAAGTTACAAAGGACCTCTTGGAAGAAACGCTTCAAAATCTAGGGGTCGAGAACCAAGATGACTTTCCGTTTGTTAAGGAAGAAGATCTGTTGTCAGCCTTGAGGCCCATACAAGCCCGGAAGCTGGTTGCTGCTTGGAAATGTAAGGCTGACATTATTGTTTATGATGTGATTAGTTACTAACATTGCTATTAAGTTCAATGAAAATGGAAAAAAAGAAAAACATGCAAAAGAAAACTCCATGAAATTGAAGACTGACATGAGTGCTTATGATGTGATCAGTTAACATTGCTATAAAGTTCAATTAAAATGTATAAAAAAGAGAGAAAATGGTTTAAAATATGAAATTGTAGGTCTGTTTTGTGTACAATGAAAAGGGAGAAAATAGAATATAAATGTAAAAGCATCCATGTTATGTGTTTTGTGTATGTGTGTTTTTAAAGGTCCGGCCCAAGACAGTTCTTCAAGCCTTACTGCCTCACCAGGACTGTCCTCATCCATGGTTACTGTACCAATGTCTCCAATGTCGCCGTCATCATCATCCAGCACCTGTCAGAGCCCAAGTGGCCGTTTCCCAGACTCTTTCATGATACCTTGGGGAGAGTTTCCTGAGGCTTTGACGCAGGATTTGGAGAGAGGAAGACGTCCACAATCAAGAATGAGGAAAGAGATGGTCAGAATTGTGGTCCGCGAAATGATGAAGGTGACAACGTCATTAAGCAAAAAGAATGCCACTGATGTGGCTAAGAAATTAGTGGCAAAATACCCCAAGTCACTGCAAGATGTCATTGACGGAGACATAATTGGCACAGGGTACGGCTCCCTCGAAAAACAAATTCAAAACCGTATCGAAAATGTGTAAAGGCCTTCAACACCAAAAATTAAAAAAAGAACTTCAAATGACCCAAACACTGATGAACCCCCCCTTGAAAAACGTGCTAGAATTCAAGACACCTATGGATGCATTCGTTGGAGTGTCAAGTTTCTGCCCCTTGGGGAAACAGCTGAAAGTCAGCAGCACCAGAAAGATGAGCTGAAAAATCGTCTTAGCCAGAGTGAACAAAGCCCAGGTCCTTTGAAAATGCTGATGAAGTCCACCTTCTACAGCCAGCGACAAGATGTGAACCAAGGGAAAGACATTAAGTACCTCCTGGAAAACTGGCCATATTGGTTTCATGAAATTGGCATGAGTGTTCACTTCAATGAGCTGACTGGAGTTGACTTGAAGGAAACCTTCTTGAAAAATGTGGAACAGAAAGGGGAAAGGCTCTTGAACTTCATGAACACTGTTGCTGTAAACAGATCCAAAAGATTCTATCAAGCTGCAACAAAGCTACAAATGATGATGGGAGAACACTCTGGCAGCACACAGGTCACAGAGATGGTGCTTCTACTGCTGGCTTATTTTGACGAGAGAGATGATACGATGTTCCATTATGTGGAGGACACTTGCCTGGCTGGAGAAGTGATCATGGACCAAGTTCCCTTGACTCCCACGATTGTTGTGTGTGGTAAGTTAACCTCAGCTAAAATGAAGCATGAAGCCTGACACATAGACGCTGTTTGGGTATAATGAATGCACACGCTTTTTCTGTTTGTGGGTTTTGTCATACATGCTTGTTTTCACACTTGACACATGAGCTAGTGACTGACATGTGAACATGTAAGTTTAATTTCTGGATTATTTATTTCACTTTCGTTTTTTTCAAGGACAATCCTGCTATTCCTCCAAAAGGATGATGCTGAGTGTGGATCACGTCATCGTGAACGAGAACATCTCTTCCTTCGCCTCATCCTTGTGCATGATGTTTGGCAGTTACTACTGCTTCAACATCCATTATCCAGCTGCACTTGCATCAACCTTGGAATTTCTACAGAGGTACTTTTTTCATTCATTTTCAATGGGGTTTCATTTCTGGTGAGTTAGAATTAAACTGGTGAGTTAGCATCAAAACGTGGCATGGGAATCTATGGGGTATATTGAACAGTGAAGTGTGGGTCACCAGATCAAACAAACAAAAACAGCTGACAGCAAAGCTTCAAGGATATCTGGGCTTCCATAACTCCCATGCAATGCTTCTGCCATTCATGCCAATGTTAAACACATCATGGCAGTGATTAAGACAAAGACAGTCCTAACCAAGTATTGAACATTGACATGTTATGGAGAAAGTACCAAATTTCAACTGATTTGATGTGACCTGAATTTCTTTCTTTTTTTCTGAAGAAAACAGTGATTTTATTACAATATTCTAATAATGTGAATTCCTCAATTCATGTTTTTTTTGGAGCTGGAAGGCCAAAATATGTAAAAATAAACAAATGAACGATTGGAATAGTTCAAAATGTGGGCAATGCATCTACAGTCCATCAGAGTTAAACATTATTGATGGAATTATGGAAATAAATCAACTTTTTCATGATATTCTAATTATATGGCCAGGATCTGTATATATATTTTTAGGGGCTTTTTGCCTTTATTTCGGATAGGACAGTGAAGAGCAACAGGAACGAATGTGGAGAGAGAGAGAGATGGGGTAGGGATGGGAAATGACCCGGGCCGGACTCGAACCCTGGGTGCAGCCCTTGGGCATGCAAGCCCAAATGCGGGGAGGCTTAGCGCGCTGCACCACAGTGCCCCCCCCTTACTCTAAGTATTATTAACACTAAAATAATTTCCTCTTGATTGTCCTTTTGATTCAGTAGTAAGGTTTAAGATGTAAAATGTGGTTAGGGAAAGCTAATTTCTAGTATCCCACTAAACCCATATATGTTCTGAAAGCATCTGTCCTCTACTGTGAATGTGCAAAAACAGAACTCGTAAAGTAATGGTCCTGTAATTTGCATTGTATGAAAATGCATTAATTAACTACTTCAAACGTGCAGTGTGAAACGCTAACATTCTGACTCATGTTAAGCCAAAAAGGAAAGGGAAAAGAGTTGGTGTCATTTGCCATTTTGAATTTCCAGAAATAGTTTTTGGCTTCAAATTTCCTGTACTTTGGTCATACTAGTAAATATTAGTTTATTATTTTGGACATTTTCACTAAAAGATCAAATTAGGCAATAGGCAGCACAATTTCACTGAGCAGAAAACTTGTAGTTGCAATACCTACTCTGGCCACAATCCTAAACGGTGCACCTTTTTAAATAAAGGATAACTGACTCATATTCTCACCTTTTTTATCCTTGCGTTTGTTGACTTGTAATGTGTTTCCTCTGCCTTCACTGTGTTTGTAGATGTTTCTTCTCAATTAACCCAGAGAGGGGAACAAAAGTGGAGCGAACAAGTACGAAGCAGCTGAACCCGAAGGTCCTGACCTTAATCCAGGACCTCTCCGACCATGAATGGAGATCCATTTAAAAGGTACTAGTGCTTGTGTAGCTATTGACTTTAACTGACTATACAAATTAAATTAATGGGAGAGGAAGTGGGAATTATATCTGTGCTGTACTGTTGCTATTGATGTTGACTGTCTTTGGACATTGCCAATTGTCCAGAGACAGCAAGGCACTGTCCCATGATGCAATGCATTGTCAATCATGAGACCAGTGGTGCTAGTCATGGTCCTCATAGTTAGACAGAGTGCCAGTGTCCCGGGACAGTTTGTGACAGGCACTGGCAAGGTCCATGACTATATGTGACCCTCCAGCACCAAACCAGTCATATGGGTCAATTTTTGAAAATTGAGATTTTGGGCTCATTGGAAAGAGCATTAAATAAGCTTTCCAATGATATATAGTTTGTTGTCATTGGATAAAATTTGGCTGAGAAATGGGCGAAAGAAGTTTTGAAATTTTGGGTACTTGGAAAAGTCAAAAATCGAGAAAAAAGGCGTTGAAATTCTGCAAATTGACTTCTTAGCAACATATATTTGTATAAAAGCTATCAACATGAAATTTTGTACACATAT
>JAODJS010000004.1:28967154-28977504 GCA_027576325.1 Sciades assimilis | reverse complement strand
GGGTGGGCTACTTGGCTGGATGTCACGGTTCAAATGACCCTAGGGTGAATCTACTCCGAACCATCGCTTTAAGTGGTTTAAGCAATCAGATATTAACTGGCTTAAAATCTGTCTTGGGTGCAGTTATTGCTTAAAAGTAGCTGCAATTTTATGAAAATGGTCAATGTCCAGATAAAATCTTGAGACTAAAGATGCATGAAAACTATCAGGGGTCCAAGATGATATCTTGTGTAAATGTGAACTCACCTCCAGTCTCTGTGTTATAGTAGTACACATATCCCTCTGGGCTCATTGCTTCCATCCATACATTCCCTGTCTGTTTCAAAAGGAGAAGAGAGGGAAAAAAAAGTGGCCAGTATGTAAATCCTAATTTTGAATGACTATTCAAAATTAATTAGCAACTTATTTATAAATTACCTAATATTTTATTAAACTTGGAAAGATTTATCAAGCTTTCACAATTGGATAAAATAAAGAATACTCACCTCAGTTTGGTCTGCAGCTGATGACTCACTCTGACCTTGAAACCCTTCTGGTTTTTCCCACTGAGACTCTAAAAATCAATGACAATGCAGGTCATATAGTAAATTTCACAACTTCTGACTTGTTTTGGTGGCACTGTATGCAATAAAACAAGCAGAAACTGACCTCCAGTTGTTGTGTTGTAATAGTAAATTTGTCCATTGTCTGTTGTTCCCTGAACCCAGTCACCAGACTCACTCTTGCTATCAGGTTCTGCAGTATCTTCAACCTCTAATTTTTGAGCCTGAACAGAAGTTCCTAAGTCCAATAAAACAGATAGTATTTTTTTCACTGGGAGAAACTTTACCTTTTAGTTTTAATAACGTTATAGAACAATCAAATTGAGTCATATGGAAATACAAAATTTCCACTTTATCACTGTACTAGCAGGTTACCCAGCGTTGCCCGGGTTTTGCAAAATTCTGGGTTGCCCCCAGACTTCCATGTCAAATTTGGTGAAGATCCGTTGAGAAATGCTAATGTTAACTGTTAAAAGAAAAATCCAAACATCCACCACCCAGGGGCCCACCAGGGACCCAAATATGGAATTTCTGAGTTCTGCCAAATTGTGGCTATCTGCTGTACCAACGTGCCAAGTTTAGTGAAGATCTGTCGAGAGTTTGTGTTGATAAATGTAATGTCAAAGGCATATTGAGGGAGGGGGTGGGTGGATGTTGTGTCCCCCAGAGACCTCTCTGGGGCCCATACATGAATTTTGTTTATATCTGCAAAATTCCGGGTCATCCTCGGACCTACTTGCCAAATCTGGTGAAAATCCGTCGAGAAATGGCAACGTTAGCTCACGACAAACAAACTTTGCCACTTTATTATATAAAAGAAGACAATCAATGATGTCTTATTGTGTATAACGTATAAATTAAACTTTATCATAGGTACGTATGTGGCGACACGGTGGTTTAGTGGTTAGCACTGTTGCCTCACAGCAAGAAGGTTCTGGGTTCAGACCTTGTGGCCAATGGGGGCCTCTCTGTGTAGAGCTTGCATGTTCTCCCTGTGTCTGCATGGGTTTTCTCTGGGTACTCTGGTTTCCCCCACAGTCCAAAGCCATGCAGGTTAGGTAAACTATCCAGCCACTGGGGTTGCACAGGCCAGTGCATACTTAGTGCGAGTCCCAAGCCTCATTAGACTGAGGAGGGTTGTGTCAGGAAGGGCATTGGGCGTAAAACCTATGCCAAATCAAATATGCAGAACAGATCCACTGTGGCCACCCTGAACGTCCGGGAGCAGCCAACAAAGGAAGATGATCATAGGTATGTATGTACAGGAAAAACAAACTTTATACTGTATCTGCTACTATCCGTGGTTTTAGCGATCTGTGGTAGACTTTGGAATGTGTCCCCTGCGGATATGGGGGCCTCATTGCACTTGTATGAGGTAATAATAGAGCTCATAGTGCGCTATTTGAGATGCAGCAACTTTTGCCATGATGCTACGACTTTCTATTTACATTTTTCTTTTTACATAGACTACCTAAAGAACACTGCCCCCTGCTGGTATGGAGAGATATTTCCTTTCATACAAGTACTGAAGGTATGAACATGTTAATGACCGGCAAATGGATCTTTTTATTTCTTCAAACTGGTTTCAAGTTCCCATGAAATGACTTGAGAACCATGATTCGATTCTGTATGCTGATATACTATCAGACAGAAAGTCATTTGTTTCCTCAACCATGGGATGGTTAGAAAAGGGAACAGTGTGCAGGAAGACACACAGCCAGAAACACAAAATCACACAGACGAACCATGTTTACTGCTAACAAGCTGTTAAGGTGATCATACATGGCAATGTTTTGGGCAGTGTTGCCAGGCAATGTTGCTGGCAACGGGCAACCAGGTGAGACACAGGGCAACTAATTAGGGCAGCAGACAATTGGCAAGAGCCAATCAGATAAGAGCAAATCTATTGCCAGGGAGAAAGACACTGCAAAGATGGACGGTGAAACATTTGCAGCTATTGGTAATCGTCTATTACAACTCACAAAAAAAAAAACCATGAGCTGTCCATCACTTTTAACTTGACGCAAGAGAACTAACATTATCCCTACATAACTAGTGATAATTTTCAGCTAACTATGTTAGCAAAAAACACCATTGTGGCATCCATCGGTCGTGTTGACAATGGTATTGGACTTGGGGTGGTACAATGTTGGCTGTGGTTGAAGAGGCCGATTCTCAAGGTACAGTCTCGCCCACAGGTTGGGCAGACATGGCTGTTGGTTGTTATTGGACTGCTCCTTCTGGGCTGCTGCTGCCGTATCCTTCTCCTCTGTCTTCTTTCAGCAGACTGACATGCCAGGGTTTCTGCATGCTCTTGAAGGCCTTGTTTGACATGGTGCTTCCAAGCAGTTCTGTCGAGGGTGCGGGTCTCCCATGACTGGAGGTTAAACCTGAGGGCTTTGAGATCACGCTTGCAGACATCTTCGTAACACAGCTTTGGTCTACCTGTTGGGCGTTTGCCGCTTATCAGTTCTCCATAGAGGAGGTCCTTTGGGATGTGTCCATCGTCCATGTGAACCAGATGACCAAGCCATCTAATCCTTCACTGCTTCAAGAGGTAGTACATGCTGGAGACTCCTGCCCTCTCAAGAACAGCTTGATTGCTGACTTTGTCCCTCCAGGTGATCTTGAGGATCCTTCAAAGGCAGCGCATGAGGAAGGTGTTTAGTTGCTTTTCTTAGGCTGCTTTTAGGGTCCACGCCTCACTTCTGCATAGGAGAGTACTCACCACACATGCCCTGTAGATCTGCACCTTGGTCTTCTCCATCGTGTTTCTGTTTGTCCAGGCTCTCTTGTTCAGGCGAGACGTGGTGGTAGCTGCTTTGCCGATACAACAATTCAGTTTGCTCTCCAGGGATAGGTTTTCAGCCATCGTTGACGCCAGGTAAGTGAACTCGTGGACTACTTCAAGTGCATCACTTTTAACTTGACGCAAGAGAGCTAATGTTATCCTTACATAGCTAGTGATAACTTTCAGCTATGTTAGCAAAAACCACCGCTAGTTAGCTAAATCCCATTCAATCTCTATGGAACGGTGGTTAGCTAACAGCAGTTTACATTTGGCTGAAAAAAAATTATGTCTTAATTACAACCTGAGCACATAAAAATAGATGTCTGCTGGTTTTCTAAGCATTTGATGAAGTAAATTCACCACTTTGGGTTTATACAACAACTTACCGGCATAAAAAAATAGAAGAAGAAGAAACCTTTATTCATCACATGCACACTTTCAAGCACAGTGAAATTCATCGTCTGCATTTAACCCATCTGAAGCAGTGAACACACACACACACACACACACTCAGAGCAGTGGGCAGCCACACCAGAGCGCCCGGGGAGCAGTCAGGGGTCAGGTACCTTTCTCAAGGGCACCTCAGCCCAAGGCCACCCCATGTCAACCTAACTGCATGTCTTTGGATTGTGGGGGAAAACAGAGCACCAGGAGGAAACCCACACAGACATGGGAAGAATATGCAAACTCTACACAGAAAGGCCCTTGCTGACTGCTGAGTTCGAACCTGGAACCTTCTTGCTGTGAGGTGACCGTGCTAACCACTACACCACCGTGCTGCCCTGACTATTAGACACCTGAATTAATGATTAATGAATTTATGAGACTGATCCCTTTTTACATGAGACGGATTTGATAAGCCTATTGCACCTACAGGGTGCAGAGCCAGATACCAATGGGTGATCTGGGCATTATCATACTCCATGTGGTGGAACCACTGGAGCAAAGTATGATCTGAGCAGAGGGTGAAAGGGTATCCCAGCAGGTAATAATGGAGGGTGATGACCACTCATGTGATGGCCAAGCACTCGTTCTCAATGGTGCTGCACTTCATCTCCCGCAAGGAGAGCTTGCAGCTAATGTACAGCACAGGGCGCTC
This sequence comes from Sciades assimilis, assembly GCA_027576325.1. NCBI lineage: Eukaryota > Metazoa > Chordata > Actinopteri > Siluriformes > Ariidae > Sciades > Sciades assimilis. The sequence goes on along the minus strand of JAODJS010000004.1, from coordinate 28,973,072 downwards.
CTCTCCTTCTACTGTTTGGGACAAAATGACCCCCAGCCCTCTGTGCAATGTGTCAGTCTGCAACAGAAAAGGGAGAGAGAAGTCAGGGGAGTATAAAAGTGGCCTCCATACAGTGAAGCTTTTACCTGGTTAAAGGCTTGCTGGCATGGCTCCATCCACTGGACCAGATCTGGCACTCCTTTTTTTAGTGAGGTCAGTCAGAGGGCTGGTGACATGCAAAAAATTAGGTATGAACCGCCTCCATGAGATGCTGAAATGTCGCTGGGGCTCCAAACACCCTGAAAGGAAGGGTGAAAAATTGGTATAAACCAAATGGAGTAGAAAAGACCATTTTTTTCATGGGATAATGGAGTCAAGGGGATCTGTCAATATCCCTTTGTTAAATCCAGTGTTGAGTAAAAGCAAGCCATGCCTAATCAATCAAGCAGTTCATCAATGCAAGGCATCTGATATGCATCAAATTTAGACACAGCATTGATTTTTCTATAGTCTACATAGAACTGGACTGACCTGTTGGTCAAGACCACCAGGATGCTTCAGTCGCTGTGTGACTCCTCAATTACCCCTATCTTCAGCATAGCCTGGAGTTTGTCCCGAACTACATTTTTCTTGTGTTCAGGGAGCCAATGCAGATGGCTGCACACCACCACCCCTGGGGGAGTCTCAATGTGGTGTTCTCTGAGGTCAGTGCAATCAGGGATGGATGAGGACACATCGGAGAATTCCTCCTACAACCTAATGAACTGTGCTGTCTGGAACAGTGAGAGGTGGTCGCTACAGGGGACCGGGGTGAATTGGGCCACACTTTTTAAACTTAGCTCCAGTCCCAGCTCTGCCATTTCTGGAACTATCCTCACCAGAATCACAAGAACCTCCTTGCTCCATGGTTTCAGGAGATTGAGGTGGTAAATTTGATGTGTTGCCCTTATCTGGACATTTTACTTCATAGTCAAGCTCTCCAATTCACCGTGTGACCTCAAAGGGCCCTTGCTACTTGGTAAGAAATTTTGAACTTGAAGTGGGTGGTAAAATGAGGACGTTATCTCCCAGTGCAAATTCCCTTAGCTGTACTCTTCTATTGTACCAGGAAGATTGACATTCTTGAGCCTGTAGCAAATTCTCCTAGGTTATGTGACTTAGTGCATCAAGAATGTACTGAATTTTGTTTTTGCTTTGAGAAGGCTCCTCCTGCCAATTTTCCCAAATGATGCCTAAGACACCACTGGGCTTGTGCTCGTACAACAATACAAACAAGGAAAACCCAGGGGAGGCTTGTGGGACCTCACGCACTGCAAACAACAGAGGGTCTAGCCATCTGTCCTAGTTTTTAGCATCCCTGTGAATGAACTTACGAATCATATTTTTAAGTGTTTGGTTAAATATTTTGACCAACCCGCCCATTTGCATATGATAAACATGAGTACAAATGAATTTAATCCCCAATAATTCATACAGTTCATGCAATGTGCATAACATAAAAACAGTGCCTTGATCAGTCAGAAATTATTTTGTAATCCTGACTCGGGAGATAACAAAGAAGAGTGCCTCCACAACACTACATGCTGAGATATTGTGAAGAGGCACTGCTTTCGGATATCACATTGCATAATCCACTAATCCACTATGACAAACACAAAGTGATACCTGCGTGCATATTGATCTAATGACCCAGTGAGATCCATGTCAATTCTTTCAAAGGGGAGTTCCATCAGTGGCAATGGGCGCAATAGTGCTTTTGGTGTGGCAACTGGATTTACCAGCTGGCATTCGTGACATGCCGCACACCACCTGAAGACATCAGCATGAATCCCTGGCCAATAGAAATGGGCCATGAGATGATTCAGTATTTTATCCTGCCTAAAATGCCCAGCCATAGGATTATGATGAGCCACATGTTGGCTCTTTCAGACAAACAACTGTGTCATCTTTTCTTTTGTTTGAGTGTCTTGTGTCACTTGATATAGCTTATCCTTAATAATACATATTATTGGAAGGATAATGCAACATTAGGTTGGAGGATTTGGCTATCAATTGCTTTCACTTCATCAAAAGTGTGTCTTCGAGACTCGTCATTCATCTGCTCTGATGGGAAGTTCCCTAAAGGGATTCCTTAGAGAGGGAGGAAAACTTTCCCTACTTTCTGTGTCATCATGATGCAGACCTGATGCAGAGGGTCCTGGGACCGCCTCCCCAGAGAATGTTGCAGTGAGATTCCCCCATGATGATGTACTACTGCAGGACCCACCCACGACTATGTGTTTCATTAACATTTTAAACCCCGGCCAATCTATTTCCAGGATCAGAGGGTGGGTGAGGCTTGGACTAACTGCTGCCTCCACACTATGCTTTTCTCCCCAGAAATGAATAGTGATGGGCACTAGCAGATATTTGTGTATATCACCGTGCACACAATTAACCTTCACTAAACGTGCATTCCCCAGTGCCCCACATTGAATCAGACTTTGATGTACAGAGGTCTGATTACAACCCAAATCCATCAACACCTGATGTGTACCCCCTTGAATACTCACCGGTATGCGGTATGTTCCACCTTGATTGGGGGTGGCTTCTGACACTTCAGGGATCCAGACCACTGCCCCCACCTCCATCACCTGGCACTGGTGCTGGAAGTTCTCAAGTTCCCTGCAGTGCCAGCACACTGGCCCAAGCTTCACCTCTGTACTGCTGGGACGAGGAGCACTCACCTGTGGGGAAGACACAGAAACATAAGGGCCAGAGGGGGAAGGGGAACCTTGGGCTCAGGGAGCTGGCTGTGGGTGAATCAGCCCCCACTTCCGTGGTGCAGGGAAGGGACTGGAGGGAGGGGGATCACAGAATGAGAGAGAGAGAAGAATACAACACTGGATGTCTGCCTGTCACTGGAACTGTTGTCAGATGGTCCTTCACCAGTTCAATGGTGAAGTCAGGTTCACTTTTTGGGTTTTATTTACAGCCACAACTCAAAGAAAACAAGCTTTTCAGCTGTCTTAACTCAATTCTTGGGGAGTAATGCACTGGCGTGACTTCAGTCCAGGGAAGAGCATGACTTTCTGCTCCTCTCCCCCTTTTATCTGCTCCCGTTCACTGCACACAAACACTGAGCACATTAATTCACAGCAGGTGCTTCCACTTTGCCACTCACCTTCCCTGACTCCACTCTCCATTCACAAACCAGCCCTTGACCATGCCCCTGCTGCCACACCATCAAAACAGTAAAGATTAAAAATACAGTAATTAGCACTATTCAACAACTGTAGGAATACATATTGTAGGAATGGCAACATTATAAAGTATTAAATGCTTTACTGTCCCAAATTTTTTTAAATGTTTTGCAAGAATCAAAATTAAAACAAGTATTTATTTAAAATAAAAAACAATAAACTTCATGAGATAAAACTCATCCAAGAGAAACAATACCCATAATTACTTTAAGATATGAAGTGTCTTTTAATTAATAAAAATAAATAAAAGCCATTGAATTAAATGGTGTGTCCAAACTTTTGACTTGTCCAGAAGCCAAGATTTGTCATGGTATGGGGTTGTATCAGGGCAAAGGTAACTAACATTTTTGTGATTGCAGCATTAATGAAGAAAAGTACATTGAGATTTTGGAGCAACATATGCTGCCTTCAAGACAAAATCTTTTCCAGGGATATTTCAACAAGCCAATGCAAAACCACATTCTGCACACATTAGAAAAGCATGGCTGCAGAAGAAGAGGGTGCCTGTCCACTCTGTCCCCAATGGAGAATGTGTGGTAAATTTTTACATGAAAACTGACAATGATGACCCCATACTGTTGCACAGCTTAAGACCTGTTTGCAGTAAGAATGGAACAAAATAACACCTGAAATGCTTCATTACTTGATATCTTCAGTCCCTAAACATATTTTAAATGGCAGGAATGGCAACATTATAAAGTGGTAAATGCTTTACTGTCCCAACTTTTTTGAAATGTTTTGCAAGAATCAAAATTAAAATAAATGTTTATTTAAAAACAACAACAATAAAATTCATGAGGTAAAACTTCAAATAATGTGATGTTGTACTGTTTGGAGTGCAATACAAGTCAAAGATTATTTACAAATCATTGTATCCAGTTTTTATTTAAATTTCAACATACCATCCCAACTTTTTCTGATTTTGGGTTGTAGAAATAAGTGACCCATTTGGTATGTCTAAACCTACAATAACCAAGATATTCCCTAGTGTGCTGCATGCCTTCACTGGGCATCCTGAATACATCAGGTTTTCTTATGACACATGCCCTCCTACTTTTCTAAATTATGGTGCTAAATAATAGCTTTTAATTTTGATAACATAAAATAACTTACACAGCCCTGAGATTTTTTTTTCTTTTGCTCTTTTGTCCTCAGCTTGCACTTTTAACTCTCTATCAGCTTTTTGTTTTATGGAGTTTTGTGAATGTTACTAAATGCAAATCAGGTGTTCCATGAAGGCATTTTGAACTTTACATGCGATTTGCCATTTATCGCCATCACATGTGAGTAAGAAGAACATCAGGATTACAAAACTTTTGTAAATCTGGTGTGGCCTATGAAAACATACACAAAACTTTACTAAAAGATTGATAAATAAAGCCCATTAAATATAACCATGAACAGATAAAAAAATATAATGTATCATACAATGTTGTCCTTTAATTATTAGAAAATGTATAATCATTGGTGAATTGCTGTGGTCTCAGGGGAATAAAACACTTCAGAAACTGCTGTTATAGGAAAATAATCTTTGAGGTGGTAACTCTGCTTCATCACATCACCCTGTATTTGTTGTTTTCCTGTAATGTTACAGCCCCAAGTATTTTTCCCTTATAGCATTTCAGTTACTTTACTATATTTTAACTATGATACTGTATGGTATCTGTGTTTATTAAATATTTAGCCAGAATACTACCATGATTTTACTGTGGTAACTAAGGTATAACCAAAGTTGTTTTTTTTTTTTCAAGTAACTAGAACTTACCTGAATTGAACTGGAAGTTGTAAATATATAGTTGTGGCAATGTTATAACAGTCTTCCCCTCACTGCCATTTGTCTGAATTTTACAAAAAAACCTATCTCCTAAAATGCTATTTATAAATAATTTTTATTGGGCGGTTGACTGATCAGAATAAAATGTTTAATTTCAACGTCAGGAAGTAGCTTTCCTTAAAGTAAAGCAAGATAAAGAAGTGAAAAATAAATCCCCAAATAAACTTTTATTGATATCTGCAGCACATGTACTTGAAATTTCCGCCATTTTTATTACTATATTACTACATGTGTGACAACTTCCTTTAGAATTCCTTCAGATAACAACATACTACAAAAATTAGTAATAATTCAAACTACATAATGGTTGAATCACCAGTAGGCAGAAACAGGGCTCTAAGTGGCGACCAAAATGGTCGCAAATGCGACTGTATATTTTGTTCTGCGAGTAAAAAATTATCTTTGGGAGCCACTGGCGACTTGGAGTTAGACAGCAGTAAATTTCCCCATCAGTGGTTAAAAACATTTAGTCACCAGTGCGACAGAGAGCACAGGCATGCCGGGCCGTTTTGTGACATGTGTTTGTAATGTACGAAGTGTAGTTGTAAACAACGTGAGTCAGTACTTGCCAGATCGCGGCAAATGGAGTTGACCTCGTTCCGCGCAATCCGATCCCTTCTCTATGTCCCAACACGCATGCCCTACTTACTCCCGGAAGTCAAATACCGCTCACTACACCATGCGCACACACCCGCGACAAGTCAAGAACAGCAAGCATTGACAGGTGAAACAAAATGACTGAAGCAGAGAATTCTCGTGCTCTTAAAAGAAAAAAGTAATATATATAAATTTATCCCATTTTTGATAAATTTCTTGGCACCTGATTGGTTAATCGCTATGTTACACACAACCGTATTCCCCGC
>JAODJS010000004.1:28698984-28713337 GCA_027576325.1 Sciades assimilis | reverse complement strand
AAACCCACGCGGACACGGGGAGAACATGCAAACTCCACACAGAAAGGCCCTCGCCGGCCCCGGGGCTTGAACCCAGGACCTTCTTGCTGTGAGGCAGCAGCGCTAACCACTACACCACCGTGCTGCCACGCACCTAATAATATCACAAGACATTCAAAAATGGCAAAGCAACCCTATAACTAGTTGCTTTGTATGTGTATGTGTGATGTTTAACATAGCTGAATAATTGTGATGTGCAGAGTAGTGAGAAATATTTTAGCTTTTTTTTCCTCACAAAATTAATTTTTGGGCATTTCTAGTAAAACTGAATAATATTAAAAAATTTTTAATTGTTTTGTGGGTTTCATGTGAGGATTTTTTTCCATATATATGCGTGATTATTTTATATCTGCCAAACAATTGTTAGTGTTTTTCGGACAAGGTGGTACTGCTGATGGTGGTTGAGTACTGAGGCTGAAATGCGTGAGAAGAAATAAGCTTGTGTGGGAGAGAAAGCAAAGCTGTGAAACGACTCAGGGTCTCCAGCGCTAATGCATCCTGACAGGGTGAGCGAAGAGGCAGCTCATTATTATGCCACGCATCATGAGTATAGCAGTGACCCCTGACTCTCTCCAGCCTGAGCCAAACACCAGGCTGAAGCTCGCCGGTTCTCTGCTTTACAGCCTGCAGTCTGACAGACAGACTCATGTGGCCTTTAACATCATAGGTAAAACTATTATTCGTTCCCTGGAGAATGTGTTACACATTATTTAATGTCCATAGATATTAGCATAGTCAGTATAGGTTTTTCCACACATTTTTGTTTCATTATATAGGTGATATTTATGGTGAGACATGATATTTCAGTTCTTTAAGATGCCAACCAAAAATTAAGAATCATAAATAGGTTGTTCAAAATGCTTCTTCAATTGGATTGTGCTATATAACTGCTTCTGCTACACATAATTTAAAATTAAACAAAACTAGGTTTGTTGGACTCATATTCTGTAGCTGAAGTAATATGCTTGGAAAAGGGGCAAAAACTAATTAATCATGTGTGTGGCTGATATCGTAAATCTTAATAAGGAAGCTATTAGGTACATGAAGAAACTAATAAATCACCGTTTGGCGTCAACAGCGTTTACTTCATCCATTTGTAACAAGCTTGGTTGAGTCTGAGAAACGATGGGAGCTTTCAGAAGCTGACAGCAGCCTGTTTGTTGCCACTGATCGTTCACTGTTCCATCATGTTGGATGCTAGATGACCAAGCCATGGCCACCTTGTGTCGCCAGAGATGAAGTAGCTTGGTCTTCATAATCACTCACCCATGACATGGCTGAGCAGTGAAGGCAGCACCTCTGTGTTCCACAACCCGTAATAACTTTATTAAATGGATGAAATTTCAGAGTAGAGATGCGGAGAGAGGATGTGACCCATCTCCAATTACTTGTAGAAGATGAGGATGGGATAACTCCTGAGCTAATCTGACAATGGACAAGAACATTTTCTCCATAGCTGAGGGGCTGATATATTATATCATTCCATAAACCACTTTAATTGGCCCCCAGCAAACCCAAAATACTTCCCAGATATTGGATTACCAAGTAACTATAACCATAGAAAAGAAGCTTCAACCCATCTCTGTGTTTCTTAATACAATAATCCCACTGTTATTATTGCCTCTTCAAAGTGACTGCTTTACCATCAATGTGTCAATCACAGCTTCTTGAACACGCTGGGGATGACTTTGTCTTTTTCAGACAGTGGAAAAAGGCCACCTCTGGCCCTCTGACTTTATTGAAATGCGTCCGTCAGCTTCATTCATGCTCACCAGCTCCCACAGGAGGGTCGGGTATCTGTCGGAAATGAAGGCAGATATTCCTTTTTCCTCAATGTATTCCCCCTTGTGCCATCACAGACCATGTCACTCCTAGATCTCTGCCTGTGTCTGGGAAATCCCAGCTGGTTTTATGTGATGGGGAGCATGCTGTTGTCTCTGAAACACACGGCTTCTTAGATCAGCTCAACATATGTGCAAGCTTATACTCCTCCTCAGATCTAAACTCCCGATAGGCCTGTCCTCAACAAGTGCCTTCCTTATTCAGTTGAAATGCTTCCTATCAAAAAGCACCGAGTGTAAACGTTTAGTCAAGTTATGTCGACACACACTTGTAGCCAAATGGAAAGTGTAGGCCTTTAATGTATCAGATGTACATTTGTAGAGTTTGATGGCAAGTTTGACTAACAGCTTTCATCTGAAATGCGACAGTTCAGTACCTACTGGATCTCTGTAACATTATATTTTCTAATAGATTTGGACAGATCAGATAACTCACTGTGTATATATTTCACAAGACGTCCTTTCATCCATCTTTATCCAGTTCTCATACATTTTTGCTGTTTAGATAGAGTTAAACAATCTCAGTGGGTTTGATACAACAGACGCTGAAAGAAAGTCCTGTAATACTCCCAGACTTGGATTTCTTTATCTGCTGCACTGTCATCCGAGAATGTGTTCAGAGGCCGAGATTACCCGGATGAAGTCAGTCGAAACTAATATATGAGCTGAGCCAAGCTAACCGAATGAATCCAGGGTTTTGTTTTCTGAATCTGGCTCTATCAGCTGTGCGGCCTGCAGTGCAAAGCTTTTCTCCCCCTTCCTCTTCCTCCATCAAAGCCGTGTGCTCCATCACCCCGGGAACGCTAAAATACAGTGAGAACTTCCCATTCTGGAATAGCAGACATTCCAATGTCAGCAGCACTCTCATTTTATACAATGAGCCTAAACAGGAGAGGCTGTGTCAGTCACGGGCACTGGATACCACACTGCATCTGAAGACATACGGGTGAAAACATATACCCAGCCTTTACCTCCCTGTCTGTGAGCTGGAACGAGCTGATGTGCATGAGCCTGGGGTCACCTGAAGATAAGAGAGGTTAGCATGGGTGCCACACACAGACTGAAAATAAACTACATGTGTTAGTACAAGCGCAAGTTTTATGACTTATACACCAGGATTAACCTATAGGCTATGTTTCAACTCCATGTTTGTTTGTTTTTTCTTTGTTCAGGGTTGTGTGTTTTGTATGCATTCAATTAAAAATATAGTCAGTAACTTTGGTACAGTTTAGCTGAAGTTAGGTGTGAAATACAGCCCCTCATTCAATGTTCTGTCCAAAGCCATGCCCCAGTAAGGCAAAATTAGGAGAAACTTTCTGAACTTATGTTTCCTTGTCCTGTTGGTGTCCATATCATTAGATATTTCTCTCTGGGAAACCAAAGTCCTCTAAGCAAACATTTACCAGAACATGAGGAGAACTTCAGCAAATATTACAAGACAAAAAATAAAATAAATGAAAAAAAAGGCACATTTTAAAAACATACTGGAAATATATAATGTATTTTACAAGTATATGCTGTGTTTGAAATAAAGTGTAAATAGCCAGAATAAATGCATATAACATGTATTTTATTTGTAATTGTCAGTAAATCTGAGAACACACAAACTACAAACATGGACACTCAGAACTACAATTCCCAAGAACCATAGCGCCCTCTGTCACCAGAGTATTAATTACAGCTGCCACGCATCTCGCTAAATAGCTCTCTCCCTACATAAGCCACTCTCTCACACCACTCCAATGTGAAGTATTGTTCTGTTTAATCCAGTCCATACCAAGCCTTGCATTTTTCTGATTGGCTCTCGAGTTTCTGACCTTTGCTTGCCTTATTTTGTTTACGACCTTTGTCTTACCTATTCTACTTTGTTTGCTGATTGCCTGACCCTTGCTTGTCTCCTGACCTCGCCTCCAGTCTCCTGTTTTGGCTTTGTCTACAGTCTCCTTCCCTGCTCTCCTCTGCACATACATCCATAAGTGTCTGCACTCTGACAGGATACTTTGCCATTATGGATGTAGTAGAAGAGGAAGCAGACTGCTCTGAACACACAGGGATGCTTACTGGGAGAACATCAACAGATACTAGCAGATTTCAACACCCATATGACGCAGCTAGCAACCGTGATGTCACAAGCCCTCCTACAGTGCCCTGAGTCCACTCCTAGCCCCACGCTAGAGCTTCCATCATGGGAGAGATTCTCTGGAGAGTCTATCAACTGTGAAGGTTTCTTACTTCAGTGCTCTATGTATTTCGCTACCATGCCTAACCTGTCTGATAAACACAAGACTGCTAAGTTTCTTTCCTTTCTCATGGGCAAAGCACTATACTAGGCAAGTGCGGTTTGGAACAAGGACCATGAGCAGACAACTTCCTATAAGCAGTTCCTTTCTATGGTTAAGGGAGTTTTTGACCATGAACCTGAAGGGATTGAAATAGGATAAAGTCTGCTTACCATCTCGCAAGGTTCCCATAGTGTGGCTAAATCTGCCCTCGACTTCAGAGCATTAGTGGTAGCCAGTGGATGGAACGAATCTGCTTTGAAAGCCGTTTTCCGCTAAGGTCTGTGCCGTGCTATTCTGAGTGAACTAGCCTGCTGAGTTGAACAGCTCACCGTGGATTCTCTTATTGATTTAGCCATTCGACTTAATCATCTGTTGGCACACCAACCCTCCATTCAGGAAAGCGCTAAGCCGATTCCTACTTCCGAGGACAGTTCACCTATGGAAGTCTCACGCACCTGGCTATCATGGTCAGAGAGTGAAAGAAGGAGAAGAGAGGGTTTGTGCTTTTTCTGCAGAAGCTCCAAACATCAGCTGAACAACTGTCCCATTTGTCCTTCCCATAAAGCTCTAGCAGAAGATTTTACATGCACTGTGAGTTGGGTGAGAACTTAATTCCAAGTCCTTTAAAGTTCCTGTGTTATTAAAGTTTACAGACTCCACACATGTCCTTTGTGCTTTTATTGATTCATTGGTGGAGGGGAACTTTATCAGTCGTGCTATCATGCAGAAATTCAACCTGTCCACAACCTCTCTGCAAAGCATACTCAGTATTAGGGCCATCAACGGAGGACCCATAGGAGATGGTTTCATCACCATGATGACCACACCGATTCATATCCAAGTGGGAGTTCTACATTCTGAGCACATCTCCCTTTATGTCACCATCACTAAGTCACTATCTCATTCTTGGCTATGCATGGCTTCAGCTTCATGATCCCTTGATATCATGGCAGAACAAGGAAAGTCTCCAATGGTCTCCTACATGTTTTCAGAACTTTTTTTTTTGTCCGCACGTCAACCTTTCTTCCACAACTGTGGAAAGTCCTCAACCAGACTCCTTGGATGAAGTTCCTAAGTGTTACATGGACCTGCAGGAGGTCTTTAGGAAGGGAAAGACATGTGGATTACCATCACATCATGCTATTGATCTACTGCCAGGCATGTCACCACTGCTGGTGTGTGTGTGTGTGTGTGTGTGTGTGTGTGTATATCTCCTCTGTCCCATAAAGAACACGCCATAATGGAAGAGTACATTCAAGAAGCCCTTACAAATCTCCAATTTCTGCAGATGACTTCTTTGTGGAGAAACAAGGCAGTGGACTTCAGCCATGTGTTGATTACAGAGGTTTGAACCAGGTACCCATCAAATATCCTTATCCCCTTCCTCTTGTTCTTGCAGCCCTAGAACAACTTAGACCAGCCAAGATCTTTTCAAAGTTGGGCATACAGTCTGATCAGGACCAAAAAGGGCGATGCTTTTAGCATGACTGCTGGCCATTTTGAGTACCAGGTGATGTCATATGGTCTTTCTTTGGCACCTAGCATGTTCCAATGCCAAATCAATGACATGCTATAGGACATGCTAGGTAGATGTGCCATTGCGTACATAGATAACATCCTGATCTACTCCCCAGATGAAGAAAGTCACCAGAAACAATGGTTCTTAAATGCCTGCTATAGAATCATCTCTACATCAAGTTTCATCAAGTTTGTATCTCCTTCCTAGGATACATTATTAGCACTGAGGGAGTTAGCATGGACTCTTTTACGGTCTCCATGGTTACGTCCTGGCCCATGCCTACCTCCCTAAGGGCACTTCAGTTTTTCTTGAGATTTGTGAACTTCTATCATTGGTTCATTAAGGGCTTCAGTACAATAGCTGCAGGCAATTGCCTGCAACCCTGTAGAACAGGATAAAGCAGCTAGAGATGAGATGATGAGTACAATAGCCACCCCTTTTAATGACCTTGCTGAAAAAGGAACCAAAGTGCCTCCAGTGGAACCACATGGCCGAGGAAGCATTCCAACATCTCAAGCAGGCCTTCAACTCTGTTCCAGTCTTCCAGCATCCAGATCCCACTAAACCTTTCACCATAAAAGTGGATGCATCTGACACTGAAGTAGGGGTGATTCTGTCTCAGCACTTTGGTGAGAAAAAGAAACTCCATCCTATAGCTTTTTTCTCTAAGAAACTCTCTTCTGCAGAGACGAACTATGATGTCGGCAATAGAGAACTGTTTGCCATTAAACTAGCCCTTGAAGGCATTGGCTAGAAGGGGCCACTCACCCTTTTATCCTCACTGACCATAAGAATCTTGAATACGTCAAGAAAGCCAAGAAGCTAAACCCTCACCAGGCCAGGTGGGCACTATTCTTTACTAGGTTCAATTTCACCATTTCATTCCACTTCAGTTCCAAGAACACCAAAGCTGATGCCTTATCTTGAAGTTTTGGTTCTGTGCATCAAGATCCTGTCAACCATTCCATTCTCCCATCACAATGTTTTATACAGTCCATCACCTGGGACTTAGACAGAGAGATAAGGAACTCTCAAACACAAGTTCTTCCCAATAACCTCCCACCTGGTCTACTTTATGTGCCCAAGTGGTTTTGAGGTCAACTAATCACATGGGCCCACTCATCACCCACCACAGGTCATCCTGGCAGTCAACACACTCATCAAATGCTGAAAAGCAAGTATTGGTGGGAGAATATGCATACTGAAATCAACCAGTTCATTGTATCTTGTTCTACTTGTGTGCAGGCTAAAGTTCCTAGAACCCCTCCCGCCAGCAAGCTGTGCCCCCTCCCTACTCCTCAGAGACCCTGGTCCCATATAGCCATTGACTTCATCACTGACCTCCCTCCCTCTGAAGGAAACATGACCATTATGGTAACCATTGACCATTTCTTGAAAGCTCTTAAGCTCATCCCTTGACCTGGCATCCCAACAGTGTCCCAAACAGCTGAACTCCTCTTCCAGCATGTTTTTAGATACTATGGTATCCCAGAGGACATGGTCAGTGACCAGGGCTCTCAATTCATTTCTCGCTTCTGGACCTGCTTCAGGGAGAGGTTAGAGGTATCAGTGAGCCTTGCATCAGGCTACCACCCTCAATCTAATGGTCAAGTTGAGCAAGCCAACCAATAAATCAGCTGCTTTCTGAGAATTTTCTGCATGCACAACCAGGGGGATGGGGGCACATTTTCTCCCATGGGGGGAGTATGTACAAAACTCACTCAGACACTCTGCAACACAGGTTAACTCCACTTCAGTGCATACTTAGCTATCAACCACCAGCCAGGTACAGGCTGTGGAGGATTGGTTCTCATGCAGCCAAACAGTATGGGAGGAGGTTCCCCAGTGTTTGGACACAGTCAATGCTAAGTATAAAGAATGCACAGACAAACACTGAGGAGACAACCCAGACTTTTCCCCAAGTGACAGAGTATGGGTTGCCACAAGAAATCTCAGAGCCCAACACCTGCAGAAAGCTCCAACCATGTTACATTGGGCCATTCAAGGTACTGTGTCATATTAATGCAGTTTCCTACTGCTGATAACTCCTCCTTCAGAGCAGATTATCTCCCACGTTCCACATCTCCAACTTGAAACCAGCCATCCCAGGCCCCCTAGCTGATAACACACCAGTTCAAGAGTACCCTGAACACCTTTTAGAGGGTGAACCCATCTACCAGGTAAATAAGATCCTCGACTCTAGACACAGAAGAGGGCAAGTTGAATACCTGGTAGATTGGGAAAGTTATGGACCCAAAGAACAATGCTGGGTTCTTGTCAAGGACATTCTAGACCCTCTCCTCAGGCAAGGGTTCCATGCCCTACACCCATACAAACCTGCACCATGAAGTAAGGGGTGTCCTTGAAAGATTATAGCTCCCAAAGGGAGCTCCTTGGGGGGGTTCTGTCAGTAAATCTACTGAGAACACACAAACATGGACACTCAGGACTACAACCCCCAAGAACCACAGCACCCTCTGTCACCAGGGTATTATTATAGCTACCACACATCTCCCTAATTAGCTCTCCCCCTACTTAAGCCACTCTCTCAGACCACTTCAATGCGAAGTATCATTCTGTTTAATCCAGTCCATATCAAGCCTTACATTTTCTGACTGTCTCTCAATTTTTCTGACCTTTGCTTGCCTTATTTCATTTACTACCTTTGTCTTGCCTATTCTACTTTGTTTGCTGATCATCCGACGCTTGCTTGTCTCCTGACCTCACCTCCAGTCCCTTGTTTTGGATTTGTCTACAATTTCCTTCCCTGCTCTCCTCTGCACATACATCTGTAAGTGCCTGCACTCTGACAGCAATGCAGTATATCATGCATTTATTTATTATAATGTGTGATTTACTTCTATTTAGATCGCCTATATTTAATACAGCATAGTGAAAATAAATAGTGATGTAAAAACTTACATGTAAATGCTTCAGTACATTTGACAATGATAACCACTGTAAAGATTTTAGGATGGGCATATTGTGTCACCCCCAACGCTGAATCTGGGCCTTGAGCTCCGCCTCTGAAGCAGACAGGGTACAATTATCTCCACAAGTCTGAAAATAACCTCTCACATTATTAGATAAGGCCTTTATCACCTCATTATTGTGGATGAAATAAGCTCTTTTATTTCTCATTGCTGGGTAATTGCATGATTCAGTGCCCACTATATTATCACTGCCTGTTTATAAGGCACACACTTGGTGTTTGTGCTGATAGCACACAATTATTTAACTTATAGTGGCTTTTTTTTTTAAAGAAAGATCCCAAAGTACAATAATGGCACTAAACAATAAAAATATCAGACGTAGTTTAATATTTCACTGTGTTCTGTAAATGATGCTGATCTGTGTTTGGTTTCCTTTTTTTTTTTTCATTGCTGGTTGTGGATCAGGATTGTTGGAAGTCCTTGTTTCAAAACATAATAGCATGTTCTAGTTATGTTTCCTATGTGTAATGGGAGCCCTGCCATGGATATTGCCCAAGCTTGGGACAAACCATTTAAATAGGGCCCCCATAGAAGTGTACAGATGTACACACAAATGCACACTTGCAACCCACAAATTGTAAACAGCTATAATATAATACAGACATTTAGGCATTGCCTAAAAGTAGAGCTCCTGATGAATGTATCAGCAAAATATGTGCAAGGGCACAAAATCAACCTGAGTAGAATAATATTGTAGCATATGAGCCACTGAATTGTGTTGTGCATTTTGTGCCAATAAATTGCTGCATTGTCTTGTGACAGACCAATAATGAGATGCATCACAGTTATGAATACATATTTATTCCTTTCTTTGACACCGCATGCCTTGCGCCAGAAACAACACCATGACATTTATGGTGTGACTCTGCTGAGTGCCTGGTGTTCAACAGTGAACCAGCACTTTCACTTTACATCATTGCTATAGAGTTAGGACTGAATATCAAGCTTGATATGTCAAATAGTTGTCTGGTTACATCTTTCATGTCCACATGCTTTGGAGCTTGGAGCGCAGCAGCATAAGGACTAATTAGCATGAACCTGTTACTGATTGAGCTCTAATCACAGCACATGCATATAAGGACTCTCAGTAACATTTTACTTTGTGAAAGCCTTGTATTTTGTCCAAAGTTAGTTGAAAAAAAAAACTTTTCTTCACCAAGGCACTCCAAGAAGTGTAGTTAAAATGTCTGTATTGCCTTGTATTTTGTATCGCTTTTCTGGTTTTGACCATGTTTGTGTTTTGTAGATTGAATATTATATTACCTCTATCCTGTCTTTGCCTTATTGAACCACTGCCTGTTATTCGACTCTGTCTTTGTCTATGTTTTGGATCTGTTTGCTAGTATGCTTTCAATAAAACTCTTCCTGCACTTATGTCTATTGCCCTTACATGACAAACTGTCAATTATCCAACAAGCTAGTGTTTTAACTAGTTTTCTATGAAAGTTTCATGAATATTTAAAATGTGTTGGTAAATGAGCCCAAGCAATTAAAAAAAAGAATCAAATTAAAAATAAGCACTGGATAAAACCCATCTATCTTATGTAAATAACGATACAAATGTCATTGTCTGGTGGGTAATTGTTTGAGATGTTGCCTTGCACTTATGTCAGGTTCCCTGTGGTGGTACACATTCGTTTGTACATATGGATGGATGTCAGTCAAAGCCATAAAAAAAAAAAATCAGGTCAATGCATTATTATATTCTCTTATGTATGGGGGTCTGCTCCACACACACTTTGCACACATGAGAAGCTCTGCTATAATCAAATTATACCTAATTCTAATGCAGTATTCAGTGGGATTATACATACAGGACACTTTTTTTTTTTGATGGCATAAAAATCATGTATTCCATTCACTACTTTCTTTCATTTGGTTTGATAGCATTCAATATTGTTAGCATATTGCTTATTCTACATGTATTACATCACTCTACCCACTGGAGAATGAATATTGAATATGGTCTATGATATTATATGGCTGTCAAGACATGATGTTACATGCTGGAGATGTAAAAGTTCTGCACTAGCAAGTGACTGTGACAATTTGTAAACAAACATGGCCACTGGGTTTGCTTTGTTAAATATAGAAGATTTTAAGAGGATTTTGAAAGAGAAAGACATGTTGAACACCTGAAAGGAATATGTATGTATAATGTCTTCGTATGATGTTTCCTCGCTGCCACCTCTCCTTGCAGGCGGTTTCCTCCTGCACCTCATTGGAGGTGGTTGGCTTAAAAAGCTCCCTCTGCTCAGTCTTCTCTCCATGGAGGACAGTACCTTGTGACTCAGACCTTTGAGCCTTCACAGGGTTTTCAAGTGGGCACCCCTCATCACTGGTGTTTCATCGAATGGCCCACGACTCCTCAGAGGAACTCGACAGCAGAACCAGCATCCTGGAATCCCCCCTCTAACTAAAGTCTAATCATCACTCAGCTCTGTCCACCCTCTCTTTTGCCAGCATGGTTGTGCCATTGGTCGTTTCTCTTCAGCTAAAGCCATCTAGATGTTTTCCCAGCCTGCATGGAGATGTCTTCAACCAGTTTCTTGTGGGC
Source organism: Sciades assimilis (assembly GCA_027576325.1). Lineage (NCBI taxonomy): Eukaryota > Metazoa > Chordata > Actinopteri > Siluriformes > Ariidae > Sciades > Sciades assimilis. Next base: position 28,702,106 of record JAODJS010000004.1, on the reverse strand, counting down.
AGGACCTCTCACCCCAAGAACACCCAATGCCTTTCAGAGTAATTGCCCTGGGAAGCCCCTGCAACCTACTTCCACCAGGCAATTCCAGGCTCTCCATCCCCTCTGCTGGCAGTCAGTAATGAGGGTTTGGTGTCTTTTTTTTTTTGTGCTTGTGCCCCTCCTCAATCCTTTCCTTCCAGGGTACCATAAGCTCCAGGAGAACCACCTGTCTTATGGCCCTTGACCAGAGAATTATCTCAGGACAGAGGCTGGTGTTGGCTATCTCTTCTGGGAATTTAAGCGGTCTTCCAAGGTCAACCCTCATCTCTCAGTCACCTGCTGTAGTGAGGATCCCTGTACCCCCACCTCCTTGCTTGCCTTGACACCTGGCTTGAGGACGTTAATGAAGCATGGTCCTTTGGCTTGGGGATTGATCATCTTCCTCTCCCTCTCCAACCATTCAGCCAGCTGGGCCAGCACCTGATTATGGTGCCACCTGAACCTTCCATCTGTCAGACTTGTGTGGCATGCTGACAAGATGTGGTCCAAGTTGGCCGGCCTCCCACAGAGCATGCTGCAGGGATTCTCCACTAATCTCCACCTTTGCAAATTTGTGGGTGTTGGTAGGACATTGTAGACAGAGCAGAAGAGAAGCTTAATCCTTTGCCCCTCCATGTTCCAGATACCTTTCCAGCCCAGTGATCTGCCTCACATGCCATCCCACCAGATCCAGCTGCCCTGTTGCCTCAATATGATAATTTTGGCTTGCCTGACCTCTTCCTCAGCCACCTAGATCTCCTCCTGCACCATCCTTCACTGCTCCTTTGCTTTGCTTGCCTCCAGTTTGTTCTGGTGATGCAGCCTAGGCCCAGTTTCCCCTAGTTCATGGTCCCCACAATGTCAGCATGCCGAAGTCACACCTCTGCCTCTCTGTGTGCTGCCAGCTCTCCACTTGCACCCTGTTCAGATGTTGATGTCAGCCTGCTGAATGACCTCATCTTCACCGTCCCTCAGCATCATGGCCAACTGCACTTTTGCTTTCTTGTATTCCTCCAGAACTAAAGTCATTGGCAGCTGCAGCTTGCTCCCTGAACTGTGCAAGCCGATGGAACAGAAGCTCCTGGGGACAGACAGCCACCTCCTCAAGAAGCTGTTGATCTTTCTTTCTAGGCCCTCAACTGCTGACAAGGACATCTCATACTACTTCCAAGACTCCTGTGGCTACAGGAGTCTTGGAAGTACTCCATATTGGTAGCCCCAGGCCTTGTACATCCCCGGAAGGCCACTTTTCTCCAGGGCTCTCAACCACACCTCTGCTTGTTTGAGCATCTCATTCACACTTGCCTTGTCATTCACCTCAGCTCTGTACCCCCTCCCCAGACTTTTTACAGGCTTTTCAGTGACAGTTGGAATGACATGTTCAACCATCTTATATGAAGTTTATCTTCTTGTGTTGAAAAACTTGCATTTTTTCATATGAAATAGATCATGGATCTGAGTGACATATTTAAATAATTTTGGCTGGCTTTTTCCCATGGTATATCAGATATATTTCATTCAGCTAGCATACTGAACTCCTCTTCAACTCATTCAATATCATGCTAGCTAAATGGAATATATCTGATATGTTGCTCAATGATGGCCAATATTATTTAATTACTTTAAGCAGGGGTGGAAAGTAACTCAGTGTTTCAGTACTTGGTTCACTGTAACAGTACTGTATAAAATTAAATAATTTTAGTTTCCCTTTTTTTTGTAATAAAAAAAATCAACTTTGCTATGGATGGCATGGTTGTGTAGTGGTTTGCACTGTTGCCTCACAGCAAGAACATTCTGGGTTTGAGTCCATTGGCCAACAGGGGCCTTCTGTGTGGAGTTCTGCGTGGGTTTCCTCTGGGTGCTCCGGTTTGCCCCACAGTCCAAAGACATGCAGGTTAGGCTAATTGGTGGCTTTAAATTGACCATAGGTGTGAATGTGAATGGTTGCTTGTCTCTGTGTCAGCCCTGCAATGACCTGGTGACTTGTCCAGGGTGTACCCTGCCTCTCGCCCATAGTCAGCTGGGATAGGCTCCAGCTTGCCTGTGACTGTGTAGGACAGGATAAAGTGGCTAGAGATAATGAGATGAGATTTGTCCAATTTGGGTGAGTCTGTGCCCGTGATTGCATCAGATTCCTGGTCTTGGCTGAAGAACCCAGAGTGCTTTTCTGCTGTTGTAGCCCATCCACTTCAAGGTTTGATATTTTGTACATTCTGAGATGCTTTTCTGTTCACCACATGTGTAAAGAGTGATTATATGAGTTACTATATCTTTCCTTGCAGCTCAAACCAATCTGACCATTTTCCTCTGACCCTCCGTTATCAACAAGTCATGTCCACCCACAGAACTGTTACACTCAGTGTTTTTTGTTTCTCCACACCATTCTGTGTTGAGACTCTTTCTGTTAAAATTCCATGAGTTCATCCATCCGTTATCTGTAACTGCTTATCCTGTGCAGGGTCGCAGGCAATCTGGAACCTATCCCAGCTGACTATGGGTGAGAAGGTCTCCCTGAACAAGTCACCAGATCATAACAGGGCTGAAACATAGAGACAAACAACCATTCACACTCACATTCACACCTACAGTCAATTTAGAGCCACCAATTAGCGTAACCTGCATGTCTTTGGACTATGGGGGAAACCGGAGCACCCGGAGGAAACCCATGCAGACACCATGCAAACTCCACACAGAAAGGCCCCTATCGGCCACTGGGTTTGAACCCAGGATCTTGCTGCCGTAAGGCGACAGTGCTAACCACTACACCACCACCGTGCCACCTCCATAAGTTCACCAATTTATCAAATACTTAAACCAGCCCATCTGGCACCAACACTCATGCTTCGATCAGTCACAGAGATCACTCTTTTTGTTCATTCTGATGTTTGATGTGAACATTAACAGAGGCTCTTGACCTGTATCTGCATGATATTTTGAATTGTGCCGCTGCCATATGATTGGCTGATTAGATAACTGCATGAATGTGTAGGTGTACAAGTGTTCCTAATAAAGTGGACAGCGGTGAGTGCTGTGAAACGGTTCATGGCGGCCATGTTTTTTGGCTATGAGGTGTTCTGGGAATTTGAGCTGATACCTATAATAAT
>JAODJS010000004.1:28422259-28433228 GCA_027576325.1 Sciades assimilis | reverse complement strand
CCGACCGACTGAGAATTTCCGCGTCGAAATTGCCGACCGTAAAGTTTTTATTACAAATTTCCCTCGATATTTTAGTGGAAGCGGTAGAGCTGGGGCAATGCGTCGATGTCATCGATGACGTCGATGCAATGTTTGCGTGCCGATGCGTCGGACCCAAAAGAAAGATGGCGGCACCAGAGAGCAGTAGTGATGCGAGTGGCTCTTCAGAGTTTCAAACCTGCAAGGCGCGCGCTCGTTCATCAAAAGTATGGGAATACTTCAATTTGAAAGGGGGAAGTGATTCAGTAATTTCAGTAAGCCAGGCCTGTGTGTTAAACACAAACTCTGTTGGTTCAGAAAGGACACCATGACGAGCTGCTGGCTCCCACTGCCGCTATTTTTATTTTTTGTTGTTGGAAAAACACTTCCTGTATTCGCTTAAAGCCCTCAAGTTCACACTGTATTCTTTCAGTTGCTCTCAGAAAGTGTTCTGGGTGACCTCTTTATTTTATATTGAATGCTACCTCAGACACAGAATACATAATTTTGCAATTATATATTATTACTTGAATTTTATTTTGTAACTTTGAGTTTAAGAGCAATAAACATGCATTGCAATGTTAAGGAATTTGGGTTTTTTATTCAGACATGTAAATCAACATGTATAAATGGCTATATAAGTGAAATAATGGGGAAGTAATCGTTAATTGAATCAAAATCAAATTGAAAAATTTATCACTAGATTAATCGATGCATAGATAAAATAATCACTAGATTAATCGTTTAAAAAATAATCGTTTTGTCCAGCCCTCGTAAGCGGCGTTAGTTTGTCATAATATTGTTTCAACGCATTCAAGTTGTGAAAGAAATGATAGAAGTGGCGAAACATTTTACTTTTTATCAGCCCCCCCTGCATAAACATGGGTGCAGCCATCTCGTGCAGAACATCATAACTCGACCTCTCACGATATTCACGTCGATCGCGTGAGTCGTCTGATAAACTAACATCATGGCGGCCACTGACAGTGGCAGGTCACAAACTTATCAACGCGTTTTGTGTATTACCGTTGGCAGATGTTCACACCCATCATCAGGTCTGAGAAAACTAGCATCAATCGATTTACCAAAAACTTTTATTCAATTATTTAAAGATTTAAAACACATTGTGTGGTATAAAGGATTCTGTGATAAAATATTTTGTAAGATGTTTACTTGTGTTGATTTTTTTTAACAAAAAATTTAAGAAAAAAAAAAACTTTTTCCTACCTACCGACCCTATTTTAGCATTTCATGTTACCTGAAACACACTTTTTTTTTTGGCCTTATGTGGGAAATACTCAGTATAATGTGTCTTTATTATTTTGAAAACCCACCACCTGACTGATCTGGCACGCTTTAACTGTGTGACAGTAATGACATAAATAACAGCATGGCGGCGGAGTGTCCAAAAGCATTTTTTCATTTTACCAATGGGCTCACTATATAGAATTCCCTAAATAGTGAGTAGTGAGTGATTTCAGACACAGCCCTGGTTTCCTGTGACCTTTTTGAGGCTCATCAGCAACTATAACTATCATTACAAAGATACAAGATTCTAAAGGGATCACATTTAAACTTAATCTCTAGATACAGAGAACTACGAGCCTTTTATTTCCAGATATCTTGTCGCACCAAACCCTTACAAAATTAAAAGGGAGATAACGCGAATGCTGAAATTCTTGGAAAAATTTCCTTTTGATGATCCTTTAACAAGAATCAAAAGCATGAAGAACCAATATGCAAGTATGAAAAGCCCTACATGCTTGACATTTATTTACCCAATCCTCAGTTGAAGTTAGCTCTGTCAAGACAAAGTCAAATATGCAGAATTTCACCATAAATGTTTGTTCTTTCCAACAAAAGCAGCAGGTGTATGTTCAGTTTATAACTGCTGCTCAAAGAAACTTGTGAACCAGGAACAGGATATTACTGAAAACCACCAGACTTACCAGGACAAGAATTGCCCATTCAGTGCCATCTCCTGGCAGGGGTCTCAGCTAAAGGACACTCCAAAATAACATTCCTTTCCACTGTCCTGGGACAGAAACGAATTGGAGGTTTTCAGAGGGCCACAAAATTGTAGGGTGGTTTCGTTGTAGGCACAAAGAAAATTCAGTGTCATGATGATTTATTTAAAAAAAAAAATTAAAAACTAATTAGCTTTTGTTTTGAAATAACTTTCCAGTACTCTTATTATTGAAATACCTAATGACCAAAAATAAATAAAATCAAGAAATCACAAATCATCAAACTGCACTATTGAAATACCTAATGACCAAAAATAAATAAAATCAAGAAATCACAAGTCATCAAACTGCACTTCTAGGATGGCTGCCACACAGCGTCACCGTTAATTTGCACATTACCAAAGTGCAAATTACACTGAGAGTAGTAAGAGTTGTGCCCATGGTATCGCTGAATCGCCCACCTACAAAGATTTTATGAAAACCCTCTACTGAGGAAATGGGATAAGTGAAAAGAAATTAAGGAAACTGACATGTAAAGGGACCAACCATCAATTGATTAAGCTTGCAGAGTGTTTTTAAGTGTCCCCATAACCAAAAAACTAACCTCCCATAAGGACAGTGTTAAAGAGAAATGAACGGTCAGTAGTAAGGAACAATGTGGTTACCTGGTGTGCCAAAAAGATTGTTGTCTCTCATCAGCCTATAGTCTTCCTCACTCAGATTGTTAACAAACTGGTAGAAGGCCTCCTCTCTGTTCAGGCGGTCCTGCTGTTGCCTGCGTTGTGAATCGGCCTGTTCACTACTGCCTTGATCTGCATTGTCGGAGCCCTCCATTGCAGTCAAACCCAGAAAGAATATGTCAGCACCACCTGGAGTGAGTGAGGGAGAGCAAGCAGCAGATAAAGAAAAAATTAAAATACAATAAATGATTTCCCAGAACTGCTGCTGAACAAAGTATTGAGTACAATTTGCTAAAATATTACAATGAACCAAACAACTCAATATTCTGTCAAAACTTTCAAGTCTGTATTTAAATAACTGACACTTCTGTCTCTAGAGGAGTCCAAATGACTTCATTGTCCAGAGACATCTGGTATAATTGGTCTAACAGGGCTTATCTCCCCTGCCTTTCAGAAATAAAGACATACGTTTTATTTTTTGGCATCCATATCAGATTATTTGCTGTTAAGGGTTTGGGGAATCAAGTGCAACAACCACCTTCAGTGATCATAAGAACAATAAGTGTACCAATAATAAGACTATCTACTAATTTGAGCTACTCAGCCTGTGTTTTGGCTGCTGGTAGCTGCCATAAACCCTTTCAGATCCTCTTATGACGGGTTAATACACGTAATAAACTGGCCTTAAAAATGGACCCTGGCAGAAGACATGGAAGCAAAATGGCATCATGAAAAGAGGCCAACAGGGCAAATAATTTACATAACTAGATGCAACATAACCAGGCAACACATCCTGAACTGCACCGTTCAGCCACAGACAAGATGATCCAATTAAAGCAGCAGTTTAGCTAAATAGACAGCAAATATCTTTTTACGACAAGAGCCAAAATTGAACAACTAGCAAGAGCTTTTAACCATTCAGTCTCAAATCCATAATTATGCTGAAAAGGTTGTCATCGAAAACGACACACTAAACACAATTATCGAAAAACACTGCCATTGTTAGCTAATAAATCATGTCCGTGATAACCACTCGGCTAATAAACTAGCTATCTTAGTTCGCTCACATAGGACAAAAAAAAGTGAGCGAGCTTACACAAAACGATGTGATGAACCATCACGATAGTACTAATGTCAGTACGGGAAAACTAGTGAAATATCAACACTATTAAAAAATAAAACAATCGTTACCTTTGTTTGCCAAACCAAATCCCGTTTCCTTTGGAATTAGCTACCTGCTGGTTAGCTACTCCGAGGCCTTCTCACTTCCAACAGTTTTATTTCTAGCAAACGCTAAGAATCCACTCCAAATGACTATATGCTACACTAGTTAATGTGTAAACGCCATTGTTTCAGATCCTAGTTAAACAGAACACTGATGAAGGGGAGATTTAATATTCTGGCTACAAACTGCGTATTTAGCCAACGAGTCAGCTAGCATAGTTAGCAGAGCACGAGCTACAACTCCTTGGTCGATTTTGATAAAAAACTAACCACTTAAAGAATACCTTTTGATCCCGCTGATTTTAAACCACTGTGTATTTCTAAAACTTATCTTTTTCGGCATTAGAAATCTATTTTCTCGAAGATCTGCCCATCAGTTATCTTAACACTCGTTTCCGTTTCCGGTATGTGGGAATGATGGGAAATCTTACGAAAGACAAGAATCGTTTCAAAATGAAACGTTGACGTCCTATTTGTGAAACATTTGTTTAACAAAGATAAAAACAAAAGCGTGACTACACTGTACTTTTGCAATACTTATAGCGGTAGTAAAATTATACATACGTACATACAGTGGTCCAGTTATTTAAATACTTAGGTTTAGGTTTATTGGTATCTCCACATTTCCTCCCACACGACTGTGTACTTAAGTCAATCAGTTCATTCATTCATTCATAGATTTTTGGAAAACAATCCAAAAATTTATGTAATGTTGTAACAATACAACATTTAAACAAATTTTGGCTTTTGTCACGCAATCAAATGCAATCTTATAGAGTTTTAGTAAAGTTGTGCCTGAGAGTTCTTTTAGGCCATTACTTAACACTTTATTATGAACATTGTACAAATACTAGGTTGAACCTCTCTTTGTTCTCAAAATAGACTCGATTGTTTGTTGCATGGATTCCACAAAATGGTAGTGCAATGGTTAGTGCTATCACCTCACAGTTGACAAGGACTTTTCTGTGTGGGTTTTCTTTGGGTGCTCTGGTTTTCCCCACAGTTCAAAGCCGCGCCCCCCTTTAAAGGTAAAATATCCAACCATTGGGGTTGCACAAGCCTGTGCATACTTAGTGCTGGTCCCAAGCCTGGATAGACTGGGGAGGGTTGCGTCAGGAAGGGCATCTGGTGTAAAACATATGCCAAATCAAATATGTGGAACAAATCCGCTGTGGTGAACCCTAATGGGAGCAGTCAAAAGAAGAAGATGGATTCCACAAGATCTTCAAAACATTCCTGTGAGATTCTAGTCCATGCTGACATGACCGTATCATGCAATTCCTGCAGATTTTTCAGGTACACTTTCATGCTGCAAATCTCCCTTTCTTTCACATCTCAAAAGGTGTTCTACTGGATTCAGAGCTGGTGCCTGGGAAGGCCACTGTGATTTCCCTGCTGCCACATGATTGGCTGATTAGATAAACATGAATGGCTAGGTGTACACATATTCCTAATAAAGTTCTTGTGAGTGTTTAGGCACACAGTATATAGGAGGATACAGGAGGATATAGTAGATTGAGACATACCAGATCAGCCACTTAATCTTAGAAATGTGTCAGTAGCAGGAAAACCAAACACTGACAAAACTCATTTAGTTGGCTGAATTACATAGACAACTAGTACATAGACAATTACATAGACAACATTCCCTCCGTGACGTCACGGGTCGCAGTGCTCAAGCAGCGAGTGTTCAGCATAGGAATTTTTCACATTTCTCCTTCTTTACTAAATCGTTTTATTATTATGAAATACCATTGGGAAGAGTTAATTTTCCTCTATCGAAATAGCCATGGCAATGTTAATTTCGATTAACTTAGGATATGGTCTTTAAGGTGCTCGTGCATCGTGGATGTGCTCCCGTGATAAGCCAATGAAGTGTTACAGAGTGTACAAACCACTCTATCACCAGCTCCCTAAAGTATTCCCATACTTTCAATGCTTTTGGTCTTTTCGTAATGTTAGAAGTCGCCGTCCTTGATTAATCAGAGTCACTTGCCGCTGCTATTTTCATGTCAAGGCATGCTCAAAACCAGAACCAACAGTAACCGGTGGGGTGCGCACATGAAAACTAGTGGTGTGGAGTGGAATTACCTGAACTCAGATGAGCCGTTTGAGACTGAAGACCAAAAATAAATAGGTGATTGACAGGCCAACAACAAAAAAGTAATCGACTAAAAAATTTCCAGTCGACCATTTTTATGGTTGATTACGTCGATTAAGTCGACTAATCGTGGCAGCACTAATGTCGTAGTATCCCAAATCCAGTAGTTGGTTTGCTATACACATTTCAAGTGGAATAAATATATTTGTTGGTAAAATAAGATGGCTTTATTTTTGTCACATGTACTCTCATGCACAACAAAATTCCTCCTCTGCATTTAACCTATCTGAAGCAGTGAATGCGTGCGCGCACACACAGAGAGAGAGAGAGAGAGCACAGTGTGCAGAATGAATAAATACATTTGTGGCGACATTGCATTGATCTGTGATGCCTGCATGTTCCAGCTTTTGAATGTAACGTGATCTGCTGGTATGATCTAAATTTTTAATAATTTCAGAGAGATTGTACTTATTACAATCATCTTGATTTTCATCATTACCTTTCGCGGATGTTTGTTTGGCCAGCAATATGGTGGATGCTGCATGAAAAACAAAAATCTATGCGGTCAGTAAAAGACCTCTATAGAATGGTTTATACTATTAAGACCAACACAAGACCAAATATATACTTTGTACCTCTCAGTGTAGTATAAGTCAATCATTTCAGTGCGCAGGACATTTATTTTATTTTTGCCTCATCATTCCTTTTGCGAGGGCTTTTCTGAATAAATTTATACTTATAGATTGAAGCAAGTACTAACAAATATATACTATTTAATTGATATTTATTTTACTTTATCTTTTCTATTATTTATCATGTGATTTTAACTTTACTGTTTTATTCTTTTGGTTCAATCATTCCTTTTTTGGCTTGTACCAGTCCACTTCTTCAGAGGACCAATTGAGACTTTGTTAGCATTATTGGATGCGTCAACCAATAAGTTCTTATCAAGACAGAAAATACAAACTCAAGCATTCATTTTTTATTTAATTTCTCGTTTACAGTTTTATTGCTCATTGTTTTATTTATTAAGCCCTTTATGAAGCTGATTTAAGACCACTTTTCAAATAAAGGTGATTAAATGCAAGATGAGCTTCTTTCACTTGTTAGTGCAAATCTAAAGCAGCAGATTTCAGACACTATCCTTGACTTGGCTGCTAGTACAGATGTGGAGTAAGTTTGCCAAACTATTCTTTTAAATGAGCTTAAAACACATTTAGTTATGCTAAATGTGTTAAATGTGTTATGCTAAAAGTTCTTGAGGAACTTCTTAAGATACAGAGTTCGAGGATTTGTAATATAGGTTTCATATGCCAATATAAATATCATTTAATTACCTGGTCAGTTGATTTTATGAGATGGGTAAGATGAGGTAATGTGATGAATTATAGCCTACAGAATATATAAGTGCTGAGATTATGTTAAGGTTTACTAGTGAGGTTGTAAAACCTTAATACACAAGAATGGAGAGATTTGGGTTGCATGCTTACATTTGTGACATTATTTAAGAATATATTGCTTTCCTTTTATCCAAGCCCACAGAAACCAGCTGTGCACAAGAGCAGACCTCGTGCAGTATCACAGCCATTGGAACACAGTCAGGAAAAAATGTAATGAGATCTAAGGCATTAAATAAAAAAAAGTCCTGAGGAGGTTTACTCTCGCCAAAGAGCTCTGACTGACCACAGTTCAACCCTTCAGTCTGATTTATGAGCTACTTTATCTGATTTAATGAGCATTTCTACAATTAGCTTAGCTGGTATCAGAGAACACAAAACCTGCAAGTCCTCTATCAGTCATGACCTGTGAAAATGCAGCTGCTGTTTTTTAACGACTGCAAACCTGGGGTTGCTTTTTAATGGGCCAACAGCATGACTCAGTCACAGGTATGGCTCATTACGGCATTTTGGAAGCGACTACAGATTCCATCTTTTGTGGCATTTCTGCCACTAACTTTTAGATGAATAATAAAGCACCCCTCAAAATAGCCTATCCCACACTGTAGATATGAATGCAGTGAGTGGAGGAGGATTGGAAAATCAATTAGGGCCAGGAGGCAGCCTGTTGTCACTGACACTGACACTAGTATTAGTGGCTTAATCAAGAGTGGTGTGAGGCTTTTGGAGCCAAGGATTCTGGGTTCAGAATGTAACTCCCTGCTGTGCAGGCATATTGTTTCCATTTCATCAGTCAATATACTTAAAGCAGGGGCGATATGAGCAAACAATGTCACTGAATACAACTTTCCTGGCATATAAAGTTCTGGATTATCATTATTTCAATTTCATGATGTTATAAGTTTATGACAAATTTCTGGATATACAGCTCTGTAAAAATATAATAAATTAAGAGATCACTTCAATCTTTTCTTAAACCAGCATCTCTATGTATGGCAAACATTTCATTCCAGTGTTTGTGCTGGAATTCCAACACAAGCACACCTCATTTTACTTAATGAGGTATGGATTAGGTGATCACCTGAACCAAATCTTATTTCACAAGTGTAAAAACCACTACTGTGGTCATCACTATCCTCTTGCAGTAGCACATTTGGATGGCAAAACTAGTGCTAGTAGTACCTTAAATTTAATTGGAATACAAAAGTATATATTTATCATAGGGGAGGCATGGTGGTGTAGTGGTTAGCAATGTCCCTCACAACAAGAAGGTCCTGGGTTCGAGCCCAGTGGCTGATGAGGTCCTTTCTGTGTGGAGTTTGCATGTTCTCCCCATGTCTGCATGGGTTTCCTCTGGGTGCTGCGGTTTCCTCCACAGTCCAAAGACATGCAGGTTAAGCTAACTGGTGGCTCTAAATTGACTGTAGGTGTGAATGTGAGTGGGAATGGTTGTTTGTCTCTATGTGTCAGCCCTGCGATGACCTGGCAACTTGTCCAGGGTGAACCCTGCCTCTCACCCATAGTCAGCTGGGATAGGCTCCAGCTTGCCTGTGACCCTGTACAGGATAAGCAGCTACAGATAATGGATGGTCTTTTCTTTGGTAGAGTCTTCATTGACTGGCTCCAACTGTTAATTTCCTTCCACTTTATGACTGGAAATAACTGCCTGAGAGCATTGCCAAGATGGCTGCCAAATGGACAGACTTTACTTAAAGGTTTGTAGACTTTGGTTGCAACATACTGCATTGTTATTTTTGACAAAACTGTGTAATCTGGTCTGCACAATAACACTCAGGTGAAGTCCTTGCATAGATTAGCAGGGCTGAGGCTTCTGATTAGGCCATACAAAATACACCAGTATAAAAAACATTACAACCTGCTACAGCAACTATGGATGCAAACTCAAATTCTGACCTTCATGCATTTTTAAATACTTGTAATCAGGAATGCTAATGTGGCTTATGTTTTACAGTAAAGGCAAGAGGATACAGTCTAAACAGTACAGTCTACCCTCGTAAGTCATAGGTTTGTAGTGAATATGCAGTGTGTATGATATGTTTACATCTTTCAGTATAACAGGATTATAGCTGTGAACACAAGCAGGCTTGTTTGAGAGCTGTGTGTATTTTGTGTCGGAGTGTGAGGAGAATGTATTCCTCCTTTTCATTGATCTCAGGGAAGTTGTGACCGCGTCTTTTCTCTGCTGAACAAGGTGTCACTCAGAGATACCAAACAACGCCACAATTACCTTGCCAGAAATCAATATGAGTAGAAGGAGTAAAAAAAAGAAAAGCCTGGAGCCTTTTCACACCGCCACTGCTCCCATTCCCTCTAGGTAATTGAATTCCTGTCTAAATACTCCCACAGCACCTCAAATTCTAATCCCGTACATTTGTCATCCCCTTTCTTTTATTCTATTGAGGATCACAAAAGAAAAACAGACTCTCAAAGCTGAGAAACACACAGATGAGCAAACCTCAGACAGTGTTCCATAGAGACGTCTGCTAGGCCCCAGCTTGTCAAAACAGTTATGCTAGCTGACAAACCAAAAATAACATCCGTCAGAATAAAACAACCAACAAGATCACTGGAAATGATTTTGATATCAGAGAAGAAAGGAAATGATTTCATTTAATTGCAAGGACTGAAGACTTGAAAACAGTTTCATGCATAAGGAATAGAGCATGCCATGTTCTGTTTTTGGAAAATTATCAACAAGAGGGCAGTGTGATGAAGTCAAAGGACCGTTAACACCCCAAAGTGTTTGGTTTGTTTTATACCACAGCAATTTCCCAAATTTTATCCTTTTTATTTATTAGTAAAGAATAATGTCACACCTTTTTTATCCATTTATAGTTACACCAAATGAATGTTATGGAGCGTCTGTAAGCAAGTTAGTTCCTTTTCTCAGTTACGTTATAGCAGTGATAAACGGTCATTTCCTCACAAGCATTTGTGTTTTGTTTTGTTTTTTGCACAACAAAATCACAGCTTATTGTTACTGAGAAACCGTGAAGTGTAAACACATGAATTTATATCCATCCATCCATCCATCCATCCATCCATCCATTATCTATTGCGCTTATCTGTCAGGGTTGTGGGGGAAGTCAGAGCCGATCCTAGCTGGCTTCAGGTAAAAGGTGGGGTTCACCCTGGGTGGGTCACCAATCTATCACAGGTCTAACACAGAGATGAACAACCATCACACTCACACTAATACCTATGGGAGATTTAGAGTAGCCGGTTGACCTGCATGTCTTTGGACTGTGAGAGAAAACCAGAGCACTCAGAGAAAACCCGCACAGCCATGAGGACAACATGCAAACTCCACACAGAAAGAGACCACAAGGTTCGAACCCAGAGCTTTCATGGTGCAAGATGTTTATATTTAGTGTCTGTCTTGAAGATTGGGCTTTACCTCTGACACTGGAGACTCCTTCCATTAATGTTCATTAAATATCTCCTTACAGAAATCTTACAACTTCACATTTTACAAGCCCGATTGCAAAAAAGTTGGGACAAAGTACAAATTGTAAATAAAAATGGAATGCAATGATGTGGAAGTTTCAAAATTCCATATTT
>JAODJS010000004.1:28354870-28369926 GCA_027576325.1 Sciades assimilis | reverse complement strand
GGAACAGGGTGGGGAAGGGAAGAAGGGGGGAGGAGAAGAAGAGAGAAAAAGAAAAGAGGTGACACATCTGCCTGCCATTGGACCCACCGCCAGATGGTCCTCTCCCTACCTGATGGCTTGATCCAGTCACGCCAGGCAATGACACTGGACTCACTCTGCCGTTCCTTCTAGAAGTCACATAATGAACTGTTTCAGTGTCACCAGGTCAGTGATCCCCTTGGGGTCATGGTCGTCCATCCTCACCCTCAGCCAACCCCGGCAGGCGTCCTGAAGCTGTTGGCCAAATACAAATGGCCAGCCAACCTCCTTCAATGTCAGCATCTGGAAGCGCTGGCAATGTTGTTCCATGGAGCAGTCGATATGCTGCAGGTTGGCTTGCTTCAGGTCAGCATATACGAGCCGGCTGTCGGCGGGGAGCTGCTGCTTGGCAAGTTATGCCTTGCCAGTCAGTAGCGGAAGTAGGCGTGCCACATGCTGCTTGACCAGCCACCCCCATGATTTGGCTGTTTGCTCAAAGAGTGATATAAAGGCTTCTGGATCATCATGTGGGCCCATTTTTTGTGAGGGTGATGTGGGGAGGGTCTGCTGCAGTGGTGGTTGAAGACCTTGCCGATGCGAGCAGGTGCCAGAAATTTTGGCAAACTTCTTGCTGTGCCAGTATCAAGGCTTTGAAGTATTGTTCTTGCTCCTTCTGGAGAGTGGTCAGTGCTTGATGCTGGTTCTTCTGGGTGGTAGCGAGGGCATGGATGAGTTCTTTGAATGGCAAGGACTCCAGGTGGTGGGTCCCTTCTATATGCCCGGTTTTTGGCACCATTGTAATACGTCCCTGATGGGGGTGGAGTACAGAAACATGGCAGGCAGGAGATGATATTCACATGTTTATTTTCTTTCATTTTGCTTTTCAGCTTCACACTCGCTCATTTTTAGGACATGGGGACAAACACACACATACAGTTGTGTTCTGGTCTGGGGGCTCTCTTCTCTTTTCTATCCTCCACTGTCACTGCAACACACACACACACTGCATGCACACACAACATTAATCGACAACAGGTGTATTGACTTTGCCACTCACCTTCCCCAGTCCCACCCTCCATTCACAAACTGATGCTTGACCACGCCCCCACTGCCACACTAAATAACTCTAATAAAGTGTCTGAGGGAATAATCAGAATGTTTACATCGAAACACAGTTTACTGGCATAATTTACCTGGCTATTGCACCACCAATTATGTTGTGCACAGTTTGGGATGCAGCCCTTGGCTTGTGATTGGTTGAAGTCACTGTATAAATGTATTGTATTTTACTGCAGGCATTGTTAATCCATTACAAGCGAAATTGGTATACTGTTGAGACTGTTTTGTAAAGTCACATTAATTTTTCAAAGTACTGAAGAATGTATAAACAAATGTAAATTGGTGTTGTGATAATGACACTGACCTTATCCCAGTCTCTGTCATTAAAATAAACCATCCAAGAAGTGACTTAATCCTCAGTTGCTCTCTCTTGAGGTCACATGTAAGGAGCACCATCTTTGTCTGTTGGCTGCTGCTGTAGCTGTCTGCAGGCGCAGCCTTTGGGCTTTCAGCTCTTTATTGACTGTCCTGTGACAGGTCTTTCAAGGTTGGCCTTGTTTTCTTTTTCCTTGGGCCATCCATCCATCATAGTGCTGTCCTGGGTATGGATTCAGATGGCATATGTGTCCCAGCCATCTCCAATGACATTCTCTGATGAGTTCGCTCATAGGAGGCATAGTAATTTTGTACAGCAGGTCTACATTGGAGATGGTATTGAGCCAAAAAAAATCTAGTTTCCATTCAAGGGTGGCGGTGGTCTTCCAGCACTCTGATTCATAGAGGACACGCAGGATGCTTCTCTTGAAGATCCTGACCTTGGTGTTGATACTGAGATAGGCTGATCTCCAGAAGTCTTGTGGCATTCCTAAAGTTTGGTTGGCTTTGCTGATCCTGCTCTGGACTTCTGATGCACTGTTGCCAACTGCGTTGATCTTGCTTTGCAGGGAGACAGATTTCTCTATGTCCTTCAGTGGAGTGTTGTTGACTGTAACTGAGTCCTCTGCTCTGCTGTTCATTCTCATCACCTGGGTTTTCTCTGTGTTGATTTTCAGGCCAATGGAGCTTGCTGTTTCTGCCAAATTGTTGATTTTGTCTTGGGCATCTTGATACCTGCCTGATTGTAGTCCTGGGACATTTGCAGGTCTCCTAGGATGGATGATAGAGTACACTGTATCCCTTGCCTTCTTCCTTCACTGACTGTTTTAATGAACCAGTTAATTGTGAGAGGGCAAAGATTATCGGGGACAGAATGCAGCCTTTTTTGTTCTAGTTTCCAATTTGAAATGTCCAGTAAGATGGTTCTTGTGGATAACTCTGCACTCAAAGTTGTTATAGAGTGCCTTGATGATGTTGGCAAGCTTCTGTGGGATGCCGTAGTGTCAGAGGATCTTCCATAGTGAGCTTCGGTGTAAGCTGTCAAAAACTTTCTCAAAATCAATAAACATGACATACTGACATACATGTTTACATACATCCATTCCATTCATGGGACTGTTCAAATATTTGCCTGAGGGTGAAGATGTACTCAGTACAGGATCATCCTTTTTTGAAACTGGCTTGTTCCTTTCATAAGACATTCATTCTCAACTGTTATTCTCTGTAGCCTGGTATGGCTGAATACCTTGCTAGAGAGGGGAAGAAAAGTTATTCCTCTCCAGTTGGTGCAGTTGCTCAGGTCTCCTTTCTTTGGCAACTTGACAATAATGTCATTCTTCCAGTTTGTTGAAATTTCTTCAGTGTCCCATATCTCTAGAAAAATCTTGTGGAGAACCTCTGGCATTGTTTGATCTTCTGTCTTTAGCATCTCAGCCCAAACTCTGTCCTCTCTGGGTGCCTTGCCATTTGTGAGTTTGGTGATGGCTTCTTTTACTTCTTGTACGGTGATGCTGCCTAAGTTGATGTCTAGGTCCTTTGCAGCTTCAGGGATATCCACCAATGTAGGAGGGTCAGAACAGTTGAGAATCTGCCAACATTGTTGTTTCCATCAACAATCCCAAATCAGAAAAAGTTGGGATGGTATGGAAAATAAAAAAAAGAAAACATGATTTCTAAATTTCTAATTTCTAGATTTCTAAATTTGCTTTAACTTGTATTTCACTGCAGACAGGATGGACCCAAGAGCTTGCAGGTTTTGTCTGGTCAACTTCATTTCAATTGTTAATATACAGTTGTGGTCAGAAGTTTACATACAGTGACATGAATGTCATCTTGGATATGAATGTCATGGCAATATTTGGGCTTTCAGTAATTTTTTGAACTGCTCTTTTTCTGTGGCAGAATGTACAGCATACATCTTTTAATAAAAAAAACAGCTTGGTTTTCAGCTTGGTTCATTCATTCATTTGTTCATTCATTCACTCATTCAGTCACACACAGGCATTGGGGTTGGAGAGCTCCTCTTCTCTGCTCTCCCCCTCCTTTTATGCTCAATCCCTGTGACAAACACACCCACACATTAATGACACCAGGTGTAATGACTTAGGCACTTACTTTCCCTGACCCCACCCTCCATTCACAAACTGCTGCTTGGCCATGCCCCTGTTGCCACATACCCCCACTGCCTGACTCAAGCCTGTGAGCTGTCTGGCTGGAAACAGACTCCCCTCCCCCTGATGGGACAGGAAGTCTACCACCACCATCTGTGCCCCTGGCCTGTGGACCACCTCAAACTTAAACAGCTGGAGGGCGAGATACCAATGGTTGATCCGCATATTGGCATCTTTCATGCAGTGGAGCTACTGGAAGGGTGCGTGGTCTGAACAGAGAGTGAAAGGCTACCCCAGCAGGTAGTATCAGAGGGTGAGGACTGCCCACTTGATGGCAAGGCACTCTTTCTCGATGGTGCTGTACTTGCTTTCACGCATCGAGAGTTTACGGCTGATGTACAGCACAGGGCGCTCCTCGCCCTCCACCTCCTGGGGCAAAACGGCCCCCAGCCCTCTGTCCAATACATCAGTCTGCAAAATAAAGGGGAGAGAGAAATCAGGGGAGTGTAAAATTGGCCCCCCACACAGTGCAGCTTTTACCTTAGAGAATGCCTGTTGGCACTGCTCTGTCCACTGGACTGGATCTGGAGCCCCCTTTTTAGTGAGATCGATTAAAGGGCTGGTGATGTCTGAATAATTAGGTATAAACCTATGATAATAACTAGCCAGCCCTAGGAACTCTCTCACCTCCTTTTTGGTCTTGGGCCCCAGGCAGGCCGCAATCACTGCCATCTTATTAATTTGGGGAAGCACCTGCCCATGATCCAAGTGGAACCCCAAATACCATACTTCCACCCACCCAATTGCACACTTTTTCAGGTTAGCTGTGAGGCCCACATGCCTCAGCAACTTTAGAACAGCTCTCAGATGTTCTAGGTGCCACGGCCAATCATGGCTGTAGATTATTATATCATCGAGATATGCAGCTGCGTAGGCAGCATGAGGGTGGAGGACCCTGTCCATGAGCCGCTGGAACATAGCGGGTGCCCCAAATAACCCAAAAGAGAGTGTGACAAATTGGTGTAATCCAAACAGTGTGGAAAAGGCCATTTTCTCTCAGGATAGAGGAGTCAAGGGGATATGCCAATATCCCTTTTTTAGATCCAGTGTGGAATAAAAGCGAGCCACACCTAACCAATCGAGCAACTCATCAATGCGAGGCATTGGGTATGCATCAAATTTAGACACTGCATTGACCTTTCTATAGTCCACACAGAACCAGATCGACCCTTCAGTCTTGGGATCCAGGAACACTGGGCTGCTCCAGTTATTGTGCGACTCCTCGATTCATCCTGGACCACTTTTTTTTGTGTGTTTGGGTAGGCAGTAAGGGCTGCTATGCACCACCACCCCCGGGGGCATCTCAATGTGGTGTTCTCTGAGGTGGTTGCAGCCGGGCAGGGGCGAGAACATGTCAGAAAATTCCTCCTGCAACTTGGCTACCTCCATGAGTTGGGTCGGTGAGAGGTGGTCTCCACAGGGGACCAGAGTGTTTTGAGATGTTACCTTTTTTACCTCCAGCCCCAGCTCTGCCTTCTCTGGAACTATTGACACCAACACCATGGGGACCCCTCATTCCAGTGTTTTAAAAGTTTGAGGTGGTAGATTTGCAATGCCTCGCTCCTTTCCACTCGCCTCACCTCATAGTCGATGTCCCCAACTTGCGGTGTGACCTTGAAGGCCCCTTGCCACTTGGCAATTAATTTAGAACTCCATGTGGGCAATATTATGAGTACTTTGTCTCCTGGCATGAACTGTCTAAGGCACGTGCCCCTGTCATACAGCCGGCTTTGACGTTCTTGTGCCTGCCGCAAATTCTTCTGGGTTAGGTGTGTGAAGGTGTGGAGTTTTGCACACAGGTCAAGAACATACTGAATTTCATTCTTGCTAGGCGAAGGTCCCTCCTCCCAATTTTCCTGTAGCACATCCAAAATGTTATGCAGCTTATGTCCACATAATAATTCAAATGGAGAAAACCCTGTCAATGCTTGCGGGACCTCTCGTCCTGAAATAACAGGGGCTTGAGCCACTTATCCCAGTTATGTGCATCCTCACTTACAAATTTCCAAATTATGCTCTTGAGTGTTTGGTTAAATCACTCCACTAAGCTATCCATTTGTGGGTGAGAGACACTGGTGCAGATAGACTTAATCTGCAATAATCCATACAGCTCACGCAGTGTGCATGACATAAACGAAGTGCCTTGGTCTGTCAGGATTTCTTTTGGAATCCCAACCTGGGAGATCACTTCCGCAATACTGAGCACTTCTGCAATACTGCATGCTGAGATATTGCGGAGAGGCACTGCTTCTGGATATCACATTGCATAGTCCACCAGAACTAAAATAAAGCAGCATCCTCATGCTGACCAATCTAATGGCCAGTTGAGATTCATCCCAATTCTTTTAAACGGGGTCTCAATTAGAGGGAGAGGGCATAAAGGTGCTTTTGGAGTGGCCATGGGATTGACTCATTGGCATTCACAGCATGCCGCACACCACTGATGGACATCCCCGCGAATCCCTACCCAGTAGAACTGGGCCATTATTTGGGCTAGTGTTTTGTCTTGCCCTAAGTGTCCAGCCATGGGATTAAAGTGAGCCACATGGAATATGAGTTCCCTATGCCTCTTTGGGATCAACAATTGAGTTATCTGTTCTCTAGTTTGAGTGTCCTCTGTCACTCGGTCCAACTTCTCCTTAATAATAGCGAAATAAGGGAAGGCCGGCTTTGCATTTGGCTGGAGAGTTTGACCATCAATTACTCTCACTTGGTCAAAAGCATGCTGCACAGTCTTGTCTCATGACTGCTGTAATGGGAAATCCCCAAGGGAATCCCCGAGAGAGGGAGGAGGGGTGGGGTGCTCCTCACTCCTCATATCACTCTGACACTGTGCTGACGTAGACGGCTCTGCAACAGCTTCCCAAATTAATGTCACACCAGGAGCTTCCTGTGATGTATTTATGCAGGACCCACCTCTCGTTATGTGTTTCATCAATCCTTTAAACCCTGGCCAATCAGATCCCAAAATTAAGGAATGGGTGAGATGAGGGTTAACCACCACCTTAATTCTATGCATTTGGTCCCAGAATAGAACATGGATGGACACTAGAGGGTAATTTTGAACATCCCTGTGCACACATATCACCTTCACCGCTTGTGCTCTCCCCAATGCCTCACCTTGCACCAGGCGCTGGTGACTTGAGGTCTGATTACAACCGGAATCCACCAACCCGTGATATGTATCCCCTTGGCATGTCAGAGATCCGGATTACAGCTCCCACCTCCCTTGCAGAGCTCCGACTCTGGAGATGCTCCGACTCCCTGCTGCGCCAGCACACCGGCCCAGGCTTTCCCTCTGCACCGGCGTTATGGGTGTCACTCACCTGAGGAGAAGACAACACAGCCACGGAAGAGGGAGATGGGAGGACACTACAGGGGTGATGGGCCAGCTGGGGTGGAGCTGGCCACCGCCTCTGTGGTAGGGGAATGGGGTTGAGGGGGGAAAGAGAGACAGAGGGGGAGAAGAGAGAGAGGGAAGAGGAGCGAGGAGAGATGCCTCATCTGCCTGCCGTCGAAGCCGCCTTCAGATGGTCCTCCATCAGCTCAATGGCTCGTCCTAGTGACACTGGGCAATGACACTGGACCCATTCCGCCATTCCTTCCAGAAGTCAAGAGATGAACTGTACCAGTGCCACCAGATCAATGATCTTGTCAGCGTCGCAGTCTTCCACCCTCAGCCACCACCAGAAGGCATCCCGGATTTGCTGGCCAAATGTAAATGGCTAGCCGACCTCCTCCAATGCCAGTGTTCAGAAGCACTGGTGATGTTGTTCCGGGGAACAGCCAACCTGCTGCAGGATGGCTTTCTTCAGGTCAGCATACACCAGTTGGCTGTCAGCTGGAAGCTGCTGCACCTCGCCAGTCAGGAGCGGGAGGAGGCACGCTGTGTGCTGCTCCAGAGGCCACCCCCATGCTGCTTGCTTGAAGAGGGCAAGGAACGCTTCTGGATCATCCTGCAGGCCCATCTTCGTGAGGGTGCTGGCTGCAGTGTTGGTCGATGCCCCCTGCTGACATGAGCAGATGCTGGAACATCTGGCGATCTTCCTGCTGGGCCAGCATCAAGGCTTCAAAGCATTGCTCTTGTTCTTTTTGGAGGGCGATCAGCACTTGATGCTGGTTCTGCTGGGCGGTAGCAAGGGCAAGGATGAGGTCTTCGAATGGGGAGGACTCTATGGGGTGGTTCCCTTCTATGTGTCCTGGGTTTTGGCACCACTATAATGGTTCCTGATGTGGGTGGAGCACAGAAGCACGGCAAGCGAGATTTGATATTCATATACACATTCATTCATTCACTCATTCAGTCACACACAGGCATTGGGGTTGAAGAGCTCCTCTTCTCTGCTCTTCCCCTCCTTTTATGCTCAATCCCTGTGACTGACAAACAAACACACCCACATGTTAATGACACCAGGTGTAATGACTTAGCCACTTACCTTCCCTGACCCCACCCTCCATTCACAAACTGCCACTTGGCCATGCCCCCGTTGCCACATATGCAAAAAGGAAGCTTTATGTTAATTGTGTCCAGAAGCACTATCAACTCCTCTGGCCTCAGAGGCATCTGGGATGGACCAGATAGCAAAATATCCTGCCTTCAAGATGACATCTTTTCCAGAGATATTTCAACAAGACAATCAAAACAAGCTTGTGGATGTCCTTGTGGATTGTTGTGGGTGTTCCTGTGATGGTTGTCTGGGCAGCACGGCGGTGTAGTGGTTGGTATGGTCGCCTCACAGCAAGATGGTTCTGGGTTCGAACCCAGCAGCCAGCAAGGGCCTTTCTGTGTGGAGTTTGCATGTTCTCCCTGTGTCTGTGTGGGTTTCCTCCTGGTGCTCCGGTTTCCCCCAAAGACATGCGGTTAGGTTAATATGGGATGGCCTTGGGCTGAGGTGCCCTTGAGCTAGGCACTTAACTCCCAACTGCTTCCTGGGCACTATTAGCATGGCTGCCCACTGCTCTGGGTATGTGTGTGCTCATTGCTCATGTGTGTGTATGTGTGTGTTCACTGCTTCAGATGGATTAAACGCAGAAAGGAAATTTCACAAGTGTGTGTTGAATAAAGTTGTGCTTTCTTTCTTCTTTCCTTTCTAGAGACTTTCAAATAAAATGTCCCTTTCTTCCTCTCCAACATTTTTTTAGGGGCATAGCCTACAATGACTGACAGCTTAATAACTTTGAGTTGACTCGGGCATAGAGCAGTCTTTCATGAACTGGTTTCCATTGGAGGAAGGTGTTGCATATGTTCTTGTTAATAACATGGGCTATTCCTTCTCAATGGTTGTTGTCTTCTATACCAGACCAGATGACAGTTTCAGCCTCAGAGTTCAGTTTCTGCTTGATGATGTCTGTCCACCGTGCCTCTGTCAGGCCAAGGCTCAGAATGTAGCAGTTCAGCTCACTGCTTGCTTGCGCCAGCTTTCCTATTTGGAACATTCTAGCATCCAACTTTGGTCCAGGATTTTTGTATCAGGATGTCCAGTGTTGGGTTGGAGACACCCTTGCAGCTTCGGTCTCCATCCATCATAAGTCCAGTTGCCTGGTAGTTTGTTCCCTCCTTGTCATTTTTGTGGCAGTGTAAGTTTTTTTATGGGATGGGTTTGCTAGGTCCATACCCAACCCTACTCCTTTATCCTGCCTTGGAACAGACAGTAAGCCCTCAAGGGCATCACTGGTGGAGTTAGGAGGTCACTATTTAAAATTCATGTTTTTGAGTGCAGGGGTATTAAAAAAGAAAGGAAGAAAAAAAACATTGCTGTTGAATTCTTGAGTCTGGTTGGTCATGAAGTGTTGTTTTGTAGAACAGTAGCTCTGACAATAGCTGCAAATCATAGGTTCATATTAATGCATTTGTTCTAATACATTATTATTTCTACAGTAACAGCTGGTTCACAGGGACTTGTATGATAGATGCTGCACATAAAAAAGTGAAAAAGTCAGGGTGGTGAGGTAACGACTGTTTATAATTGCTATAATTTAAGTGATAAAAGGAAGTAGCTTGGTTTTCAGATGTTCCAACACATTAAATGTAATTATAAATGAGTAAAAAGCAAAGGTAGTTTTTTAACAAATACAATTTCTGGGGAATTACTGAGGTATAAGCGCAGTAAAACCAGCTTTTTTTTATTCCTCCTATATTCTACAGTGTCTAGATTTTGTTTGCAACAAAAGTTTCCATAAGTAAATCCTGCTTAACCTACTCATAATCTTCCCTGTTGAAAATCTCAGCATGAAAGATAACTTTACCCCTTGATTTTGGTTCATCATTGTGGAAAATATGACTCATGGTTGTCTTTTAATTTCATTTTCTTTGATTCATGTGCTCCCTTTCAACATGCCAGAGATTATTACCTGGCCCTCAAAAGACATCCACTGCTCTTATTATGTTCCTCTCCCAAGTTTCATAACTCTGCATCCTGGAGTGGATTAATTCAAGCCATGCTCCGTGTGATAGTATAAGGAAGGTCTGGATGTAGGATTTTTTTTAAAGTCCCTATTTCACTCAAATAGATAATTCTTTCTTTCTGTGTGTGTGTGTGTGTGTGTGTGTGTGTGTGTGTGTGTGTGTGTGTGTGTGTGTGTGTGTGTGTGTGTGTGTGTGTAGCTGATGTGTTTGCTGCTTGCTGTTTGCCAAATCTGATGTGAGAGATTCCAGGTACGCACTGGAGAGGAATCAAATAGAATAACACCATCTCAGCTGTGATCTGGCCTGGACAGACAGCTGCTGATTCATAAACATGTTTCGAGTTAAGGCTTAGACATATGTCAGGATAAAATGATGAGAAATGGCCTAGTGGGAGCTGCATGAAGAGAAATGAAAAAAAAAATTGAGATTTCAGTGTCTTGTACGCTCGAGAGAGCTGATTCTTCAAGACAACTCTAATGTTGGACAAGGGAAGGAATTTATCCTGCTTTAGAGGAGGCCTGTTTTAAAACAACAAGACAAAATCAAGCCATAACTGCATTTTAGCAAGGTTAAGAGTCTAGGACAAGGGCATTTCAGTTGTAAGTGGAGAAAAGTTACTTTTATCTGAGTGCTACATGGAGGAATTATGAAAATTGCACCCATGTGTATAAAGGTTTATGGGCTGTCCTTAAAGTACTAGTCTAATGAAAATGACATAATAAAATCCCAGGTTTTCTGTGTGTGATATGCTCAAATAGGTTGCAAGTTCACTGATACATTTTAAAAAATGGTTCGAAAAATAATTTTTTTGTGTCTGAATTCTGTTCCAAAAATCATTAAAAGCTTGTCCGCCATTAGATCGCAGCGATTTATAGGTCAGCGCTGCTGCATGTGTGACATCATATGTGCCACTGCCTTCTTTTGTGTTCAAACTGACTCTATAATACTCTCTGCAAATCATGCGTTCTTGATACTAATTATTTTAAAAAAGATGACAAAAGCTACAAGGGGATGGTACACATGTCATAATAATAATTATATTATTTTATAATTTTAATAATTTTATTTTAGATGCTGATAGTAGGGAATATTGAGTGCTGTTTAATGCCCCGGTCCCACAACACTGATAACTATAACTATGACTATACCTATGCCTGAATTTAGTTCCAGTCTGGAGCAGTCACATCCCAACTATTGGTTGTTGGCTTTCATGGGAAAATGTAGCAGTTGTATGCTGTTTGTGGGCATACTCAGTGGACTCAGCAGCACACAGTGGCTGACAGTGGCAGCGAGGAAGAGCTGCTTTTGATGCTCATTTTACACAGAAAGCAAAGCCAAAAGAAGAAGAAAAGGAAAAACTGGGTGCATGAAATACCCACTTGGACAGTCAGTGGCATGACAGACACAGCTATACACTGTATATATAAGAGTGCTTTCACACCAACAGCAGTTGGTGCGCAGTAAACAGTCCATTCAAACCAAAAGCTCTTAGTTCGGTTTGTTTTCGTTCGGTGTGAAAGCATCAATCCCACTCGGGTGCGCACTAAATCAAGTAGACCGAGGGCGCTTTCACACCACTAGTTCGATTATTTGGTCTACACCAGGCAGTAAAATTGTTACATTGTTGCATACAGACTGCGTATGGTCCGTGTTCACACATGCAAAAGAACCAAATTGGTCTGAATGACATTTCGTCATCTTCCGGTGGAAATAGGTGATCCACAGGCCGGGGGCGCAGATGGTGGTGGCGGGCTTCCTGTCCCATCAGAGGGGGAGTCAGCTTCAGGCCAGATGGCTCCCTGGCCTGAGTTGGGCAGTGGGGGTATGTGGCAGCGGAGGAGTGGCCAAGCAGCAGTTTGTGAATGAAAGGCAGGGTCAGGGAAAGTAAGTGGCTAAGTCATTCCACCTGCTGTCAATTAATGTGTGTGTTTGTTACAGGGACAGCGCATAAAAGGAGGGAAAGAGCAGAGAAAAGGGGCCCCCTCCCGACCACAATGCATATGCGTGTGTAGAGTGAGTGAGTGAAAGAAAGAAAGAAAGCTGAAAAACTAGTAATAAGTGAAATAAAGAGTTTGTGTGTGACCATCAACTTGCCTGCCGTGCTTCTGTGCTCCACACAAGTCAGGAACTGCCAAACACTATCAAAGCAAAACACACAAGCATGTGTCATAGGGCACTTTCACACCACTAGTTTGATTATTTGGTCTGCACCAGGCAGTAAAATTGCTACATTATAGCATACAGACTGCATGTGGTCCGTGTTCACACATGCAAAAGAACTAAATTCTTCTGGTGGAAATAAGCGCCAATTTGGACTTTGAAAATGGAGCGACCCATTCGCACACTGTTTCTTACACTGGTCCTTGCTTTTTATGTCGTCAGCATTACCCATTTCTGGCAAAATATCCACTTCCGGAATGAGTCGTGGCTGCAGCTGGAGAACAATCTTCGCATATACTGGATTTGCCGAAGGCATATAGCGCATCATTTCAGGCAGAGGAGACGCGCTATTTTCACCAATGCTGTCCTGCTGATAATGAGACAAGCACATTTCCAAAGACCCACAAGGTAGGCTATAGTCTGTTAGCCTGACAAGCCAGCTGGCTTTTACTGTAGAATCTGTTATGCTGTAGGTTGATACAAGGCAATCAATTTCCCACTGACAGAATACTGACAGAGCTGGAGCACGTGCGTGTGCCTGATGCCGCTGTTTACAGGACGTTATAATGATCACATTGTGTAGATGCTCACAGCATTATCTTTATAGTTATAGTTATTAAAATAGTTACTATTCTTAGTGTGGGCAGCTTTTTACATTATATCCAGTGTAGACACACCCCACTTTTCAATGAAAAATGTGCGTATTATACACCAGTTTTAACAATAGCCTATGTTGTAATAACACAGGAATGGGTCCAGATAGGCAGCCATGTAGGTAGCGTGAGGGCGGAGGATCCAGTCCATTAGCCGCTGGAACATAGCGGGTGCCCCAAATAGCCCAAAAGTGAGCATAACAAATTGGTGTAATCCAAACAGTGTGGAAAAGGCTATTTTCTCTCAGGATAGAGGAGTCAAGAGGATCTGCCAATATCCCTTTTTTAGATTCAGTGTCGAATAAAAACGAGCAGTGCCTAACTGATCAAGCAACTCATCAATGCAAGGCATTGGGTATGCATCAAATTTAGACACCACATTGACTTTCTATAGTCCACACAGAACTGGATCGACTCATCGGTCTTGGGAACCAGGACCACTGGGCTGCTCCAGTCACTGTGGGACTTCTCGATTATGCCCATTTCGAGTATGGCCTTGAGTTAATCCCAAACCACCTTTTTCTTGTATCTGGGCAAGCGGTAAGGGTGGCTACACATGGGGGCATTTCGATGTAGTGTTCTATGAGGTGGGTATGACCAGAAAGGGGTGAGAACACGTCAGAAAATTTCTTTTGCAACCTGGCCACCTCCGTGAGTTGGGCCAGTGAAAGGTGGTCTCCACAAGGGACCAAAGTGGTCTGAGATGTTATCTTTTTCACCTCTGGCCCCAGCTCCACCTTCTGCGGGACTACCGATGTCAATGCCATGGGGACCCCCTCATTCCAGCATTTTTAAAGGTTGAGGTGGTAGATTTGCAATGCCCTGCCCCTATCCACTCACCTCACCTCATAGTCGATGTCTCCGACTCGCTGTGTGACCTCAAAGGGCCCTTGCCACTTGCCTATTAATTTGGAGCTCGACGTGGGCAATAGTATGAGCACTTTGTCTCCTGGCATGAACTCTCTAAGGTACATGTCCTTGTCATACAGTTGGCTTTGATGTTCTTGTGCCTGCCACAAATTCTCCTGGGTTAAGTGCATGAGGGTATGGAGTTTTGCACACAGGTCAAGAATATACTGGATTTCATTTTTGCTAGGTGAAGGTCCCTCCTCCCAATTTTCTCATAGCATGCCCAGAATGCCATGGGGCTTACGCCCATATAATAATTCAAATGGAGAAAACCCCGGGGAGGCTTGCAGGACCTCTTTTACTGCGAATAACAGGGGCTCAAGCCACTTATCCCAATTATGTGCACCTTCACTTATGAATTTCCAGATTATGTTCTTGAGTGTTTGGTTAAATCGCTCTACTAAGCCATCTGTTTGTGGGGGATAGACACTGGTGCAAATAGACTTAATCCCCAATAACCCATACAGCTCGCACAGTGTGCATGACATGAAGTGCCTTGGTCTATCATGATTTCTTTCAGAATCCCAATCCAGGAGATAAAGCGGAAGAGAGCTTCCGCAATACTGCATGTTGAGATATTGCAGAGAGGCACTGCTTCTGGATATCATGTTGTATAGTCCACCAGAACTAGAATAAAGCGATACCCTCATGCCAACCAATCTAATGGCCTGATGAGATCCATCCCAATTCACTCCCATGGGGTCTCGATTAGAGGAAGAGGGCACAACAGCACTTTTGAAGTGGCCGCAGGATTTACTAATTGGCATTCACAGCATGCCGCACAGTACCGACGGACATCCCCGCAAATCCCTGCCCAGTAGCACCGGGCCATTATTTGGGCTAGTGTTTTATCTTGTCCTAAGTGTCTAGCCATGGGATTAAAGTGAGCTGAATGGAATATGAGTTCCCTGCAGCTCTTTGGGATTAATAATTAGGTTATTAATTCACTAGTTTGAGTATCCTGCGTCTCTCAATATGATCTATCTTTAAAAATAGCAAAATAAGGGAAGGTCAGTGCCACTCTTGGCTGAAGAGTTTGACCATCGATTACTCTCACTTGGTCAAATGCGTGTGTGGCAGTTCGTACGGTAGGGGTGGAGCACAGACGCACACGAGACCAGGATGCGGGTTTCTAACAGGTTTTTTTATTTGATTCTTTTCAGAATATGGTGAGCTCTTTCAGACACACAGACAGACAGACAACCATCCACATTCATAGTCTGCTGGGGAGAGCTCCCCTCCTGCTGCTCTCTCTCCCTCTTTATAGGGCGCGGTCACTAGGGGAGACACACACACACACGTTAA
>JAODJS010000004.1:28012016-28022706 GCA_027576325.1 Sciades assimilis | reverse complement strand
TTTTCTGTTTGGCGAGTTACTTTGGAAAGGAACTAGTCCGGCTGGCTGGTGAAAAAATATATGAATTTCGAGCCCTGATAAATATATGTTAAAGTGTTCAGACATTCAGAAAGATGTCAGCACGATAGCCTAATTTATTTTAACAAATGGAGACAAATAGCCTAAATCACTATCAATTTTACACAATCACAATATAGGCTAAATTGTGGAGGAAAAAAAACTTCAAGCATGTTACGTTATTCAGCAAAATAGGGTAACCCTTAATGAAATGTTTTTGTCGCCTCAGAGCAGCAGATAAGCCAGTCTGATCCTGCTGGTGAACCAAGTAGGCATAGAGAGGCCAGGACTACAGAGGCAACAGGTAGAGAGAATAAAAATCAACTAAAAAATATATATATTTTATGTAAAAAAAAAAATGCACACAGATGTGATAGATTCTAAATGATACCCAGATATTCAGAAGGATGTTAGGATGTTGTTTCCTGGTAGTTGCACTGTAGATACAGTACATGTTCATGAACACATCATATCCACCAGGGGGCACTGGCTTGCTGCTACTCTGCTGGTTCAGCTAGCTGGGCCTATATAAGCTTACGAGCAAGAATGTATGGAAGACCATTTTGTTTGAATGAGAAGACAGCCAACTATTGTGATCACTGAACTTTATGGTGGAGTTGCATTTTGCCTGCCTTTTGAATTTAAGTTGGAAATAGGTTGTTTGTATCTGGCTTCTTAACAGTGCGGGGGCTCATCCGGGAGCTGTGTTTGTGTTGTGGGAAACGTGGTTTTGTTTTGAACTCGGTTGCTTTTGGTAGCGATGGGTGTGTTGTTTAACATTAGTTGCGTTTGTGGAAGTTTTTGTGTGTGGTAACTTTGGAAGTTAGCATTTGGTTGGTCTGTTGTGACTTGTATACTGCAGTTTGTAGGCCCATCTCTTGTGGTTTGTGCAAGGCCTAATTTGGATAATTTTGTGCAGTTTTGGTAACATTAGTGTTGTGCTAGGCACACAATTTGTTTGCTTTGTTTTTCAATGCTGTCATTGCGTCTGGCTTATTAGTTGACGGTGTAGTTTCAGTTTGGCTGTGTTTGCTAAAAATAGCGATGTCTGTCTGAGTTTAATGCAGAGGAATTCATGGAACAGGAAGTAACCTGTGCGCGTTTAGTCTGGCTAACAAAGCCAAATCTCTTTACCTTGGTTGAATTTTGTGAAACAGAAGTCTCTCAAGATGCCAAGAAAAATTAAATCATAAATGTGTTGTTGTTATGTTTGGGTGTCATTGATTTAGAGGCAGAAGCTGCAAAAATAAAGTTAAAAGAAGAGGAGGAGAATAGAAAGGAAAGAGATTTGGAGAGGAAAGTCAAAAAATTAAATTGTTTCAGAAAGATAGGGAAGAGGCTAAGGAGTTAGCAAAATTGGAGCTTGAACGGGCTAAAGTTAGACAGCAAGATAATCAGCATCAGCACACTCACGAAACCAGATTTGATTTGACCAAGTGTTTTGCTTTAATGCTGAAGTTTAGTGTAGATCAAGTAGATGTATTTTTGACACATTTGAGTGCATTGCGCATGAACGACAGTGGCCTAGGGAAGAATGGGTGACATTGGTACGCAGGGAGTTGACTGAAAAGGCTCAGGAGGCCTATGCTGCGCTCAGTTCTGAGAATGATATGGATTATGCGGCTGTGAAAAAGGCAGTACTTAGAGCTTTCAAGCTTGTTCCAGAAGCATATCATCAGCACTTTCGAACTGCGAAATTAAAGGCTGGGCAAACTTATGGAGATCTTTGTAGGCAACAGGAGTTTGATAAGTGGCTCAGGGCTAGTGAAGTTTACACTTTCCAGGAGCTCAGACAGTTGATGCTTTTAGAGCAATTTAAGTCCAGTGTCCCACACCAGCTTGAAGTCCATCTTAATGAGCAGCTGGTACAGTCTGCCTCTAAGGCTGCTGAATTGTCGGATAACTTTGTGTTGATACACAGAGGAGTGTGGCCAGGGAAGTCTGGTGGTGCTCCTTCGCGTCATGCTGGTGAGGAGAAGAGAAGTGATGGTTGTTGTAAAGGTGATTCTCCAGCACCTGTTAAAGGTCCACTTAGTGCTGGTCAGCCTATTGTTAGTCGGCCTACTGTTAGTGCTGCTAAGAGGTTCTTTGATGATGTTAGGTGTCATTATTGCAAAAAACTTGGGACATATTAAATCACGTTGTCCCATTTTGCAAAGGAAGAGGCGCTTTGATAATGGTAGAGATGAAGTTTGTAAAGAAGTTGCTCTAGTCATGCCTGGTTCTATGCAGGGGTTGCACATGGATAGAAGTAGCATAGTGCCATCTGTTGTAACTGACCCACTTTTTAAGGGGTTTGTTTCTGAGGGCTCTGTCTCAGTTTCTGAGGGAGAGCCTGAGGTGATGGTTACCATTTTGAGAGACTTGGGAGCAGCACAGTCTTTGCTGTTAGCTGGAGTTTTAGAGCTCCCAGGGAAATCATCTCTGAAGATGTCAGTGCTGGCTGAAGGTGTAGGTAGGGAGTATGGATCTGTTCCTCTCTCCAGTGTGCTTTTGAGGTCTAATGTGGTTAATGGCTGTGTCCCTATTGGTGTGATGTCTTCACTGCCTTTTAAGGAGGTTAGTCTGTTGCTAGGGAATGACCTGACAGGGAACCAGGTGTGTACATCCCCTGTGGTTAGTGCATCTACTTGTTAAGTTCTGAGACTGAGGCTTTAGAGACTCAGTTTCCAGCAGCTTTTCCAGCTTGTGTTGTAAGAAGTGTGCTTAGACTCGCGCTATGTCTAAGCACGCATCTTCTGACAAAACATTTGATGAGTGCCCTAGTAAATTGCCAGTGCCATCCCCTGAAGCAGTGGGAATTGTGCCCACTAGCTGTGAATTTAGTCCTGCTGCCCTTATTGATGCTCAGAAAAAGGATAGTAAGCTTTTAAATCTGAGAGGCTGCAGTTGACTTTGAGGAAAGCCAGACAATAGCTGAAGGATTCTACCTACAAGACGATGTCTTGATGTGCAAATAGAGGCCACCAGAGTGACCAGCCACTGAGGACTGGGCAGTGGTTGAGCAGGTGGTGCTTCCCTCCTGTTTTCGACAGAAAGTGTTGTGTTTGGCCCATGAAGCAGCCATGGCTGGATACCTAGGAATTCGTAAGACTCAAGCAAAAGTTATGAAGCATTTTTATTGGCCACACTTGCATAAAGATGTGGTTAATTTTGTTTGCTCTTGTCATGCATGTCAGGTTTCTGGGAAGCCCAACCAGAAAATTCCAGTGGCGCCTTTGTGTCCTCCACCCATTGTAGCTGAACCGTTCTCTCACATCTTAATTGATTGTGTAGGACCACTACCTAAGATGAAGAAGGGTTCTGAGTATTTGCTTACCATCATGGATGTGACTGAAGAGTTTCCTGAGGCAGTGCCTCTTCGCAATATAAAAACTCGGTCTGTTGCGGATGCTCTGCTTCAGTTTTTCTCTTGCTTTGGGTTGCCTAAAGAAGTCCAGTCGGATCGTGGCACCAATTTTACATCTGGTGTTTTTCAGCAAGCAATGGTTGAGCTGGGGATAGCCCAGGTGGTGTCCCCGCTTATCATCCTCAATCACAGGGGGCTATTGAACAGTATCATCAGACTTTAAAATCTATGATGCATACCTACTGTGTGCAGTTCCCTGGTGATTGGGATTGTTCAATTCCTTTTTTATTATTTGCCATCCATGACTCTGTCAATGACTCTACTGGGTTTACCCCTTTTGAATTGTTCTATGGCCATGAGGTCCATGGTCCCCTGAAGATGGTTAAGAAAAAGTTTTTAGCCAGGCAGGAGGAGGGGGGTTTATTACAGTATGTGTCTTATTTTAAAGAGCACTTGGTAGCGGCCTGTGAGGTAGCATGAGGCAATTGGGAAGTTTTGCATGAGCAAATGAAACATCAGCATAATAAGAAGGCAGTGGCTCGATCTTTTTCAGTGGGGGCTAAGGTCTTGGTACTGAAGCCAATGTGAGGTGGTCTGAGTGCAGCATTTGCTGGGCCATACAGTGTCGCTAAGAAGGTGGGAGACCGCAACTGTCATTAGTACTCCAGACGGTAGGCAGAAAACAAGGCTCTGCCATATTAATCTTTTGAAGACATATCATGGTCGTTCAACCCTGGTTATGGTGTCCATGTCCTCGGATTTTGAGGGGGAGGATGATATGGCAGGTATGGAGCCTGTTACGGCTCAGTTGTGTAATGTAGTGGCATTGGGGGAGTTGGAAGAAAATCTTGCACATTTGTCTTCTGAGCAGAGGGCAGATGTATGTAGGCTGTTTGAAGAATTTAGTGGGGTCTTCAGAGATCATCCTGGTCTTGCCACATTGGTGGTTCATGATGTTGAGGTTGGTGAGGCAGACCCTATAAAGCAACATCCCTATAGGCTGTCTGCTGTGAAGCTGTCCAGAGTTAAGGAAGAGCTGGCTTATATGGAAGAGATTGGGGCAGTGGAGCTAGGGCAAAATGATTGGAGTTTGCCTGTGGTATTAGTGCCTAAACCTGATGGGTCGTGGCAACTATGCATAGACTATCGCAAAGTCAACTAGGTGACGCGAGCCAATGCTTTCCCTATTCCTCGACTTGTGGATTGTATTGATCACATAGGTCAAGCTCAATTCATGTTTAAACTTGATTTACTTAAAGGGTACTGGCAGGTCCCATTGTCAGCTTGTGCAAGAGAGATCTCAGCCTTTGCAATGCCTGATGGCCTATATGTGTGTAATGTACTTCCATTTGGAATGAAGAACATGCCCACAACCTTTCAAAGGTTGATGGGTAGGGTGACAGCTGGCCTCCCTAATGGGGTGGTGTACATAGATGATGTCTTAGTCCATAGCGATACATGGGTCGAACACCTTGAGCACCTCCAGCAGTTACTACAATGCTTGCAGCAGGCAGGGTTGATAGCCAACCTTGTCAAATGAGAGATTGGGAAAGGTCAGGTGACTTATTTGGGTCATTTGGTGGGACGAGGGAAGGTGCTTCCAAGGCAGGCTAAGATACAGGCCATCATTGATCTGCCGGTCCCCAAGACGCGGCGTGAGGTTATGCAGGTGTTGGGAATGTGTGGCTTTTACAGTCACTTTGTTCCCAATTTTGCAACTGTGGCTGAGCCCCTGACCAGTCTTCTGAGGAAGGTGGTGAAATTTCTTTGGACCAGTGGGTGTGAGAGGGCATTTAATCAGATCAAGGCCATTCTTTCCTGTGAACCAGTGTTGGTAGCTCCCGACTTCAGTAAACCATTCAAGCTCGCAGTTGACACTTGTGATGTAGGTATAGGTGCAGTATTGTTACAGGCCGATTCAGCAGGTCTGGATAAGCCTGTAGCTTATTACTCAAAGAAGTTAAACAGGCATCAAAGAGCCTACTCCACCATTGAGAAAGAAGCCCTAGCTCTGGTGTTAGCTGTCCAGCATTTTGAAATGTATTTGTCTGGGTCTAATGGTGATGTGGTTTTCACTGATCACAACCCTCTGACTTTCCTGGCCAAGTTTAAGACTTCCAATCAGAGAGTGTTCTGGTGGGGCCTGGTGCTCCAACCCTATAGCCTGGTAGTCAAGCTTGTCGCTGGCAGGAACAATGTAGTTGCTGATGTGCTATTGCGATTACAGCTGAAGTATGAGACATGAGGTGTTGACGGGGGCTGTAGTGATTGTAATTAGAATGGGCCCCATTAGGCCTAGTACTTGGTTGATCAGCACCCTTTTATATAAAAAAATATTTATAGAAAAAAAATCAGTTTGATGAAAAGGGGGAAAAAATCTTTATTTTTTTGTTTAAGGGTGAGAAGGATGTTAGGATGTTGCTTCCTGGTAGTTCCACTATAGATAGACAGTACATGTTCACGAACACATCATATCCACCAGGGGGCACTGGCTTGCTGCTACTCTGCTGGTTCAGCTAGCCGGGCCTATATAAGCTTATGAGCAAGAATGTATTGAAGACCATTTTGTTTGAATGAGAAGACAGCCAACTATTGTGATCAGTGAACTTTATGGGGGATTTGCGTTTTGCCTCCCTTTTGGATTTAAGTTGGAAATACGTTTTCTTTCATTTATTTTACTTTCGGGGTTTTCCCCAAATATATGAGCTTTGGAGGGGAGAGGAGAAGGAGCAGCTCCGTGTGCGAGCTCTCTGTCTATGCGAGACACCACTTGTGTTGGCGCAGAGGCCTGGTGGTAAGTCTGTGCCCTTTGGTTACATCCACTTTAGTATCATACATACTGACTATCACGTTATCGCATACATTTAGGTTAGGGGGTTCAGGTTGTTTGTATCTGGCTTCTTGACACTGCCAAACAAGTATTCTACAGTAATTGCCTTCGCCCATTTGGTTGTTATATGAATGTTATAGATCTAGAGTAAATGTATTATATTAGAGCTACATTACTCACTAAAACTATAGCAACATCACCACTAAGTTATTCCATGGATTTTAATAGTTTAGCTATAAACTATTAGACACTTGAATTAATGATTAATGAATTTATGAGACTGATCCCTTTTTACATGAGACTGATTTGATAAGCCTATTGTCATGCTCCGCCCCGGACTTCCACTCCGGAGATTACTTATCTCCCAGGTCAGGGCTAACCCGGATCCAGGATGGGAATTCCATCTAGCCTGCATTTCACTTCCTGGTTCTCTCTGCTGTGTATCAATGTCATTCTCAGATCCTGACTTTGCCAGAACATCTTGTTTTGCTATTCTAGCCGTTTCTGTGCCTTCATTGCATTTCATGGTTTTTGCTCAAGCTATTTTTTTCTAGTTCATTTTGCACTTAGGGTTTTTTCTTGTTTTTATTATTTTTTTTTTGCTCTAGCATTTTTGTCCTTGTCTGCCTCGTGTTTTTGTCAAGTTTTTGCCATGCCTTTTTCCCTGGATTAAAGCACCTTATTTATTGGATTACTGTATGTGTTCTGCTTGTGGAGCCTTATCTCACCACACCTCCACCACCCCTAATAGTACGTTCTGGCCAACATGGATCCAGCGGAACTCACTTGTCTGAAAATGGCCATCCAGCAGCAAGGGACTCTTCTTGGGACCCATCAACAAGACCTCCACCAGATAACCCAGTACCTCGCCACCCTGTCCAACTCACTCAATCTCCTCACCACACAGATGCAGCGCTATCAAGCTGTGCTTACCCCTGCCCAGCCGTCTCCTACTTCAGCTCCTCTCTGCGAAACCAGACTTCCAGCACCTCAGCCCTATGATGAAGAACCAGGTACTTTGATCGTTCCTATCTCCAATGCTCTTTGATCCTAGAGCTGCAACCTCTGGCCTTCCCCACAGAATGCTCTTGGGTAGCATATACAATCATGCTCCTCACTAGCAAGGCCAGAGAGTGGGGAACAGCAGTGTGGGATGCCGATGCACCCTTTTGTTCCTGTTTCAAGGATTTCTCTGAGGAGATGAGGTGAACATTTGATCGCTCTGTCAGGCTGGGAGGCAGCTAGAGAGCTAATGGAGCTGCAGCAAGGGTCCCAGTCTACATCAGACTACGCCATCGAGATCTGGACATTGGTGTCGTCGTGCGGTTGGAATGAGAGCGCCCAGGTCAATGAATTCCTGCATGGTTTGTCCGATGCCATTAAGGATGAACTGGTATCGCAGGAACTGCCATCTGACCTTTCCAGTCTCATGGACCTCACCAACCATATCGACACCCGGTTCCAGCAATGGAGGAGAGAGAAGACCCGCCCCAGCTTCACTTTCTCTCCACCTTCCATCTCATCTGTTGGACCCATGCAGGTAGACCAGGTACAGGTGTCAGTGGAGGAATCACAGCACTGGTGGAGCACAGGGGCCTGTTTCTACTGTGGTCAGAGAGGACACTTCTGCCAAGCCTGCCCATTAAAGGGAACGAAACCACCAGTTAATCGAGGGGCCCTAGTGGGCAGCACTCAGAACCATTCCCCTGCCGATTGACCATTACTCCCCGTCATCATCCACAACAACCAGCATCACCATCTCCAGGCCCTCGTCGACTCGGGGGCGGACAGGAATCTGATCTGCTCCGCCACCACCAAGCGTCTGGGAATTCCACTACTCGCCCTCAACGGCCCTCTCACAGTCCTGACACTAAATGGCACCGGCTTGACCACCATCACCCACCTTACTGCCCTGCTCACCCTGAGGATTTCCAGGAACCACTCTGAAACCATCCAACTCTGTCATGAACAGCCCCCATGTACCCATCATCCTAGGATTACCCTGGTTAATGCAACACAACCCCCACCTAAACTGGGCTGATAATACCATCCTAGGCTGGAACCATTCCTGCCTAGCATCCTACCTGAACTCTGCTTTGCCTCCCACCAAACCACCACAGCCTTCAGCCAGCGAGTTTCCCAAACTCTCTCATGTGCTTCTGGAATACCTGGATTTAAAACTTGTTTTCAGTGAGACCCAAGCTGTGTCCCTCCCTCCTCACAGACCCTATGACTGTGGAATCAACCTCCTGCCCAGGACGGTGCCACCTGAAGGATGACTCTACTCTCTTTCTCCCGTTGAAAGGCAAGCCATGAAGAAGTACATCTCCGAGTCTCTGGCAGCTGGGATCATCCACCCTTCCTCCTCCCCAGTAGGGGTGGCACTTTTGTTCGTGGAAAAGGACAAGTTGCTCCACCCCTGCATTGACGATCAAGGTCTCAACACCATCACGGTCAAGAACTGCTATCCCCTACCGCTCATGACTATGGCCTTTGAACTACTCCAGGGAGCCAAGATATTCACCAAGTTGGACTTATGCAATGCCTACCATCTTGTCAGGATCAGGGAGGGGGACAAAGTGGAAGATGGCCTTTAACACCACCACTGGCCACTACGAGTACCTCGTGGTCCCTTTTGGCCTGACCAACATGCCCTCAGTCTTCCAGGCACTTGTCAATGATATCCTAAGGGACTTTCTTAACATCTTCATTTTTGTGTACCTGGATGACCTCCTGATCGTCTCTCGCTCTCTGGAGGGCCACATCCGGCAGGTCCTCCAGTGCCTGCTAGAAAACAAGCTGTTTGTCATGGCGGAAAAGAGCAAATTCCACCAGAGGTCTGTCTCGTTTTTGGGGTTCATCATCTCCCTGGCTAGGATCCAGATGGACCCCCTCAAGCTTGAGGCAGTTGCAGACTGGCCTACCTCATCCTCGCAATGAGAGCTCCAGCATTTTCTGGGATTCGCTCATTTCTACAGGCACTTCATCCGTGACTTCAGCATGGTGGCCAGACCTCTCTCAGCCCTGACCTCAACCAAGGCCTCGTTCAAGTGGGGGGAGGAAGCAGAGAAAGCCTTCTCCATGCTCAAGCGCACGTTCACCACGACACCCATTCTCGCCATATCCGACCAAACAGTTCATCGTGGAGGTTGATGCTTCCGAGTCCGGGGTCAGAGCTATTCTCTCCCAGAGGGCCAGCGATAACAAGGTCCACCCCTGCTCCTAATTCTCTTGCTGGCTGTCCCCTGCTGAACATAATTACATCAGCAACAGAGTTGTTGGTCATCAAGCTAGCCTTGGAGGAGTGGAGGCACTGCCTTGAGGGGTTGGATCTCTCCTTCCTAGTCTGGACTGACCATAAAAACCTAGAGTACCTCAAGCCTGCTAAACATCTCAATTCCCATCAAGCCCATTGGTCTCTCTTCTCCCAGTTCAACTTCATGCTCTCCTACCATCCAGGCTCCAAGAACAGCAAACTTGATGCCCTGTCCAGGATGTTCTCCTCCCACCAAGAGGAGTCCAAGCCACCCAAGACCATCTTTCCCCCACACTGCCTGGAGGGAGCTGCCATTCTAGACGTTGAGACACTTGTGCAGAAGGCCCTGGAGCAAGACCCTGATGAAGGTAACTCAAGCAACATGCCACCTAATCATCTTTGTTCCCTGTTCTGTGCAAACCCAGGTGCTGCAGTGGGGTCATGGCTCTAAATTGGCTTGTCACCTGGGAGCTGCTCGAACCCTGGTGCTCATCCAGCAGCGCTTTTAGTGGCCATCCATCAAGGAGGATATCCCAGAGTTTGTGGCAGCCTGTGACACATGCTCCCAGAACAAGACAGCCAATCGACCCCCTGCCAGCTTGCTAAGGCCCCTCCCAACTCCACATTGTCCTTGGTCTCACATCACCCTGGACATCGTCACAGGGCTCCCAAACTCGGGTGGCAACACGTGCATCTTCTTTTGGCTGCTGCTGATTAGGGATCGCCACAGTGGATTTTTTTCATCTCCATTGCTCCCTGTCTTCCACATCCTTCTATACCACACCTGCCACTTTCATGTCCTCTCTCACCACATCCATGCATCTCCTCTTTGACCTTCCTCATTTTCATTTGCCTGGCAGCTCCATCTTCAACATTCTCCTTCCCACATGCTCTGCATCTTTTCTCAGGATGTGCCCATACCATCCCAGTCTTATCTCTCTTAGCTTAATTCCCAAGCTCTCCACATGTGCTGTCCCTCTGATGTGCTCATTCCTTATCCTTTCCAACCTTGTCACTCCCATTGCAAACCTTAACATCCTCAACTCTGCCACCTCCAACTTTGCCTCCTGTCTCTTCATTTGTACAGTTTACCCCAGGTACTTAAATTCACCAACTTTCTTTACTCCTTGCATCTTCACTACACTCTCATCCCCATTCTCATTGATGCACATGTATTCTGTTTTGCTACTGCTCACCT
>JAODJS010000004.1:27783231-27793664 GCA_027576325.1 Sciades assimilis | reverse complement strand
CACGCGGACACGGGGAGAACATGCAAACTCCGCACAGAAAGGCCCTCGCCAGCCACGGGGCTCGAACCCAGGACCTTTGTGCTGTGAGGCAACAGCGCTAACCACTACACCACCGTGCCGCCCTAATCCACTAAATCCCTATAAAAAAATTCAGAGGTTGAATATTACTATTAAAATTGTAGTCATCGTAAGGCAGAATGGATGGAAAATATGGATGGAAATAAGCATGTTTTGAATATCCTGTTCACTTATGGATGTATTTAAAATTAACCTACTATAAAAGGATTTTTGAGGCCTTCATTCTTACTTTCTCCTGTTCCCTATTTGATACAAAATCAACATGTTCTCAATGTTGATCTTTTGTCTCAAGAAATTCATGTGATGGTTCCCACGGCCAGAAATTGAAATTATGTGATATATGCCTTAACCACTGGGCCACCAGGGCACCTGACTGCATTGTTTTAACTATAAAATGTGGAATCTAAGGGATCTCAGAGTGACCACACATGGTTGCATTACACATTCCAAGATGGGGCTGGGATGAGGTAAAATAAATAGCTGGACAACATGATGAACAATTGTCTATTAATTTTTATTTTCTTAATCAAAAATAATGCCTCCAATTTGTGAATAAATGAATGAAAACTCACACTTTGCACCAAAGAATTCATGTTGTATACAGCTAAAATTATCACTGAATCAAATCACATTTTTGGATTGCAATTGTTTCTGACTGCTGTTTGTCTTGTCATAAGCCACTGTTGCTTTTTTTCAGCAGGCAGCCTTTAGAAATAACAGAGGCAGTCTGTTTTCACAGGTAACCTCTCTGTTCTTGTCTACAGATGTCACAGTCTGGTGACTCAAACATTGACGATATACTGGTTGGACTCCTCTTGATCAGTGCCAGTTCATCAGATGTCACATTCTTCTGCCCAGAGAAGACTGCAAGTCGTGCTTGAGGGTAACATAGTTGTTGATTTTTGCACATTTGCTGATGCATTTGTCATGCTTTTTGCACTGATTTATGCACTGCATCTAAGTTACCCAAAAGACATGGTCAATACATTTGACTTTGTCCAGAAAGTGTTGATGGGCCTGAAGGATGGGAAGATGAGAACTAGGGTTTTGAGCCTTAAAAATGACCTTTTTGTTGTGTAGTAATCACAAATGTAATGACAAATATAAGGTTGCTGCTTGACTTATGTTTCATGTACATGTAACCCAAATGTACATACACTTGCCCTACATTTTTTTGCACAGAGAAATGAGGATTTTTGTTTCTTTTTTTAACACATACATGTTTTTTGAAACTATTCTTGTTCAATTTTGAATGTGTTACTGTTTGAAAATAATGCTGGATGTAGCATTTGTACTATATGGATATGTTAACAGAAATAGTTACAGCAGTACAAACAGTATTGTGAACATCTTGTCATACTGTTTGTACTG
Organism: Sciades assimilis; assembly: GCA_027576325.1. Taxonomy (NCBI): domain Eukaryota; kingdom Metazoa; phylum Chordata; class Actinopteri; order Siluriformes; family Ariidae; genus Sciades; species Sciades assimilis. The sequence goes on along the minus strand of JAODJS010000004.1, from coordinate 27,792,215 downwards.
CTGTAACTACTTCTATGATATCTGTTGGTGTATTCTGTCACAATAGGAAAAGTGGTAAACAGAACTTTTTATGGCAATATTGGATTTTATGATTATAGCAGTATCTTAACCTTGTAAGATATTGAAATTGGTTAACTAGCTAAACAGACAGATATTTTATCCATAAACAGTCTTTTAAGTGATTTTTCCAGAAAACTCCTTGTGGATGGGTAAGATTAGGTACATACCATGCATTTGTCCACTCATAAATGTGGTGGTTCTGTCCTCAGGCCCTTACACTGTTTTATAAGTACCAGTATTCTATATATTTGATGTTACTGTTCCAGTGTTTGCATTGTATGGAAGTGGATAGGGTTGGGAAATATAATCTATATGGTGACAGTTGTCAACCATTACATATATTGCCATAGTGTTTATAGGCCATTACTGGCAGTCTTGAAACTTGTTGAACAGAATGGATATGGCAGTATAAGATCATTATAATTTGGTATCAGTGTAATTGCGTGCCTTTGTTGGGCATAGTCTACAGTACACATTTTGTCCACTTTTGTCCTAAGGCCATTTCTCAAAGGCTCTTGCACTGTTTTTGAATTTGTAATCTCAGCAGAGTTGCCTGTTCTTTTTTGTTAACTCAATATAAGAGTACCTTGAGTTAAATCATCTGTGTTAAACTGTTTTTAATGTTTACTCAAAATGTGTTTTGTATTTTTGAGTCAAAAATACACAATTTAATTTATGTAATCAGTTTCAACAAAAATTTAAGTAACTAACTTCTGGAATTGAGTAGATGTTAAGTAAAATGTTTAAGTTTTAGGAGGTTTGTACAGCTTTCCTGAAATTAAACAAGTTAACATAGTGAATATTTCCTCATTGAGAAATTAAATGTTTTTTTGTTAAAGATAATTACATTTTACAGTTATCTATACTTGATTTTTATTAGTACTCTGAAAACAAAATACTGACTAAAAGTAACTTGATGTAGAATGTTATTGTAATTTAAAAATGAGTAACTATCACTTAAAATTACTGATTAAAAAGTACTTGAACAAGTATGTTTCTATTACTTAAATCATAGTTTACTAAAATACGACTACTCAATTTTCGATGTAATCAGTTTAAAAAAAATTGAGTTAAAATAACTTATCGGGTTTTACAGTGTATAATAACCTAAGAGAAGTGTGTATTGTAGAAGTAAGAAAAGAAGCATAAATATGAAGTACAGAAGTATGTACAGGGAAGTACAGCAGTGTGATCTGGAAGAGAAAAATGGAAGTATGCACTGGAGAAATCCAGAAGTATGCACTGGATAAATATAAAAGTATGATGCAGAGAAGAAGTAAAGAAGAATACATTCGAGATGTATTTTAACAGAGTGAAGATAAATAGTCAATGACTCACCATATACTGCAGAGCCCCGCTTAGTATGTCTAGTTTAGCTTTGTGGTTGAAATTATAGGCTATTCCACCAAATATAAACAGCCAAATTATCTTTATTCACAATTTGTTTTTCACTGGTCCTTTTCACAAGATGTCTCACTGTAGAAGCTTAGATTAAAAGGAATGCCCATTAGAAGAAACAAGCCAGAGTGAAATATTACCCCATCTCTGTGTCCTTCCTTTTCAACTCTCTCCCCCTCATCCTCTGTCTCCTTAGACGTCAAGGCCAGCCCTCCAACTTCCAGTAAATCCAGCAGCTGGAAGCTTTCCCCCTGGTTCTACTCCACACAACCTCTGACCTGTGACCTTCTTAGACATCAGCTTAGAAAAGGAGTGAGGGGAAGTGCAGAGCGGTTAGAACACTCCACCATGGAGTCATTTACAGCTAATCACTTATAAACAAAACATATTTGGTGTCTTAAGTTTCTTTTTGTTTTACAATGGAACTAATGAGGAATCAAAGCTTATAGCTACACTATATGGACAAAAGTATGTGTACACCTGATCAATCACACCCATATGTGCTTGTTGAGCATCCCATTCTAGATTTAGTACCCCTTTGCTGATATGGAAGGCTTTCCACTAGATTTTGGAGCGGGAATTTGTGCTCATTCAACCACAAAAGCAGTAGTGAGGTCAGGCACCGATGTTGGGTGAGGAGACCTGGTGTGCAGTCTGCGTTCCAGTTCATTGGAAAAATGATCATTGTGGTCGAGGTCAGGACTTTGTTCAGGCCACGCAAGCTCTTCCACACCAACTTTGGCATACCATGTCTTTATGGTCCTCACTTTGTGCACAGGGGCACTGTTATACTTGAACAGGTTTGGGCCCTTTAGTTCCAGTGAAAGGAAATCTTAATTATAGAACATATAAAGGCATTCTCGATAATTGTGTGCATCAAACTTAGTGGCAGCAGTTTGGTGAAGACCCACATATGGTTGTGATTGTCAGGTGTCCACATACTGTTGGACCAGTTGAGCATTTATTTTGAAAGAAGTCCTTTGGCTCACTAACACCATTTGTATATTGTGGCAACAGGGGTGTGGCCAAGCAGCAGTTTGTGAATGGAGGGCAGGGTCAGGGATGGTAAATGGCTAAGTCATTACACCTGGTGTCATTAATGTGTGTGGGTGTGTTTGTTTGTCACAGGGATTGAGCAAAAAAGGAGGGGGAGAGCAAAGAAGAGGAGCGCCCTGACCCCAATGCATGTGTGTGACTGACTGATGCTGAAAAGCCTGAATCACCAAATAAAAAGTGTGTGTATATGAACATCAACTCTTGCCTGCCGTGCTTCTGTGCTCCACCCACATCAGGAACTGTTACATATACAAATCAAATACTAACAATATCATCCTACAAATCACTTCCAACACACAACTCCGTTTTCTAACTTAAGGCTATACCCTGTAACTTAGTATGATGCTATAACATAGGAAAACCTCTTAATGGTAGGATGAATTGTAGATATTTTTATCTATAGTGCTCTTGGTCAATGTGATTGCTCCTAAATTTGCTCTGGAACCACTTTTGAAATTGTACATGTTTTGTCTGTGAGCTTTTATTGCATATAAATTGGATACTGCAGTATGTTCACTTATTTGTAGTATGCAACAGCTGTATTTGTCTGCTTGTATTGTTTGTGTTTTATTGTTGTAAGAACGTTTGCTGCTCTCTTGGCTAGGTCACTCTTGAAAAGAGGATTTTTAATCTCAGTAAGACTTTACGTCATTGAATAAAGGATAGCGATTGCTGTACTCCATCAGAGGAAAATGCCCAAAAGCTGTGGTCTTGGTGTAATATCTACAGTCTCCAAATTAAAGGTGGCTTTCAGAATGTTCAGTGTTTTGCTGCAGAAGCCCATTACACAGATTGTTCATCACAATGTAAAATGCACTGTAACCACCAATGTCTTCAGGCTTCTTATGGAAATTGAATTTGTTTTGGTTTAGGTAAGTAGTTTGCATGATGCTTATACTAACAGTTATAAGCTTGCATTATAGCACTGGTGCAAAATTAATGGCAATAAATTTGTATGGTTGATGTATTACATTTGGGAAAAGCAAGAGAACTATATACACTTTATCTCTGGCATAAAAGCTGAAAAAACCTCCATACTTGAGAAATTCCCAAAACATTCCTACAATAAGAATATTATATGCAATATATGTGAATGGAAAAAAAAGCATACATGACAGCTTATAATAAAAAAAAAATTTATCATTATAAAATGGCCTTTACATGATGGTTTTTGGACTCTATGCATACCTAATACACTGGACACTAGAAGCATGCTGCAGACCCTCATAAAACACACAAATCACACAAATGAATGTGTAAAACATCCAGAGAACAGGACATGAACCATTGAGTTTTTTGTATACATTACACTGTATTATGTACATAAATCTATTCTGTCTTCATGAAAAAGTAATGGCTTTAGTGCAGAGCACTTGTGTGCCCTAAAAATGAATCATAATCATATACTTTTCCCAATTATGGAAGACTAAATAGCCTTGCACAGTGACCAAACTAAACTTGAGTAAAGTCATGGAGCCTGTACTGAATATCATTGCATATGTTCACTCTCGCTGAGGACAAACTTCCTGACTGCAGACTGGGACAAAGATGAGCATCAGAAAAACAAGAAGAAAAAGAGTATTATGTTTACAAAATACAGTATGTATCTTTTCTTTTTGAGACATGTTCATAAATGTACCACAAATGACAGAAAAAATGGCAACTGACAACAAAAACATTGGATTTTGATAAAAGTCTCTTGATTGAATTTAGAGGTAGGGCAGGGTAGAAGGGCAGGGCATGGTGTGGTGTCGTATGGAAGGTGAGACAGGGCAGGGTGAGACAGGCCAGGGTAGGGGTGGCAAGGAGGGGCAGGGTGTTTGCAGGGAAGGGTACAAGAGGGGAAGCCATGGCAGGACAGAGTATGGCAGGATTGGGACAGAGCCGGGCAACATGGGGGTAGGGTGGAGCAAGGTGAGACAGGGTGGGATGTCACATTTCTGTTTGCACTCTCGAGTAACAAATGAAATTTATAGTGATGGTGGTGACAGAGTTAGATTACTGCTGCACATTTACAGTGAACAAAATAGACAAGTGTAACTCGAAGTCGCCATTCAGAGGCGAAGACGGTATGTGGTTCATCCCGACACAAGGCAGCAGAGCCCAGAGAAACGCCTCTTCCTCTGCCTCACCAGTGGGTAGGGTGTCAGGTTCAGCAAACTACTGTCATCTACACACAAGGAGAAGAGCTATGAGAATTTACACCACCATTACACTACAGGTGCATCTCAAAAATTAGAATATTGTGAAACAGTTAATTTTTTTTTGTAATTTAATTCAAAAAGGGAAATTTTCATATATTCTGTATTCATTACATGTAAAGTGAAATATTTCAAGCATTTTTTTTTTATTTTTGATGATTATGGCCTATAGTTCATGAAAATCAGAAATCCAGTATCTCATATTATAAGAATATTTCCTAAGATCAATCAAAAAAGGATTTACAATACAGAAATGTCCAACTTTTGAAAGGTATGTTCATTTATACACTCAATACTTAGTTGGGGCTCCTTTACCATGAATTATTGCATCAATGCGACCTGGCATGGAGGCAATCAGCCTGTGGCACTGTTGAGGTGTTACTGAAGCACAGGTTGCTTTGATAGTGGCCTTCAGCTCGTCTGTATTTTTGAGTCAGGTGTTTCTCATCTTCTTCTTGACAATTCCCCATAGATTCTCTATGGGGTTCAGGTCAAGCGAGTTGGCTGGCCAATCAAGCACAGTAATGGTCAGCATAGACTTGACCACACACATGGTCAGCAAACCATTTGGTAGTAGTTTTGACACTGTGGGCAAGCATTAAGTCCTGTTGGAAAAGGAAATGCTCTAACGGAATTTCATTGTATTCTTGTACAATGACAATAAAGCTTCTTCCTCTTCTCAAAATCTCCTAGTCGATGGCTGTGTTGATTTTAGACTTGATAAAATACAGTGAACCAACACCAGCAGATGACATGGTTCCCTAAATCATCACAGACTGTGGAAACTTCACACTGGACTTCAAACAACTGGGATTCTGTGCCTCTCCACTCTTCCTCCAGACTCTAAGACTTTGATTTCCAAATGAAATGCAAAATTTACTTTCATCTGAAAAGAGGACTTTGAACAACTGAGCAACAGTCCAGTTCTTTCTGTCCTCAGCCGAGGTAAGATGCTTCTGATGTTGTCTCTGGTTTGATGTTGGGAATGTGATATTGGGATGGTGGGAATGGGATATTGAGAATATTGGGCTCATTTCTTGAAGGAATAGAAGGGATATTGGGAATGGGGATAGTGGTTTGATATTAGGAATGCTGACCTCTTTTGGTGGACTTTTTTTCTTGTAATTGTAAAGCAACCTTTGGTATGAGAAACATGCTATACAAGTTAAACTTATTATTATTATTATTATTATTATTATTACTGAACTAGACCAAGACATGCACAATATTTATACTGCTTTACTCAACCTCAAGGCAGTACAGTGGTTAGCACTGTCACCTCACAGCAAGAAGGTTCTGGATTCGAACCTCATAGCCAACAAGGGGCCTTTCTATGTGAAGTTCGCATGTTCTCCCCGCATCTTCATGGGTTTTCTCCGGGTGCTCGAGTTTCCCCCACAGTCCAAAGACATGCAGTTAGGATAACTGACTACTCTAAATTGTCCATGACCAAAAGCAGAGGAGTGGCTCACCAACTGTACTTACTTAGCCAAGAAACCCTAGGAAATGTAATGAACGTAGAATATATTAAATTTTCACTTTCTTAAACAACTGACGGAAAATATTGACCTTTTCCATGATATTCTAATTTCCCAAGATGCACCTGTATAAATGGGTTCAGTGATTTAACTGTTTATTCTTGAACACATTTTTAGAACAAACCTTGGTTCTTCAGTGGCAAAGGCATGGTCTCCCTGAGTTTGCTTAGCAAATTTCTCATCTCACGCATGTCGCTAGAAGGCAAATTACCATACACACACAGAAGTGATGCTTTAATAGTAGAGTTCATATTTACACCTTAAGTGTTAATGTAAGGCAAAACAGAGAAACAAAGAATAAAAATAGAAATGAGCAAAACAAAATCTGTTTCATTAAATTTGAATGAGATTTTATGACAGGGTTAACAACAAAATTCATATGAAATATCATGTTAAATATAATATTGAACTCTAATAGATATGTGTTTGAGCCTGACACTGGAGTCTATCCTTTTTTTTTCTTTAAGTTTTTGAACATGTGAAAGGTTTTATTTTATGTTTACTACTACAGCTTACTAATTATTTGAAATCAAATAAGGAAAATAATTAAACAAGTGTTCCATTAAATATGAAAATCTGTATTTAAGGACATATTTAAGTCCATAAATTCGTATATGTTCATATTTTTTTCACTGTTAGCTTCCCAATTTCCAATATTACACTAGATAGAATAACAGAAATAAAAAGTCACTTTATTGAACCTAACTGATTTAAAGAAACTAGCCAATAACAAAGGAACATGTCTACCCATTTCCCATTAACAAGACATTCCATTTCTATAAACAGTGTCAATTTTTGCATTTTGACTCATTTGTACACTGAATTGAACTTCTAGTTTTTCACTAGTGATCTAAACTCATTTAAGTCAATACCTCTCTATGTTCTCGATATCTGTGCACACAAGCCAGGATTCATGGGGGAAGTCAACAGGTGATGAAGACCTGTCCTCCAATATCGGGACATCAGAGCTTTCATCCACTCTGCAGTCTGCATTTGACTCAGGGCACGGCTCATTTCCTGCAGGAAATAGAAGATACAGAGTGCTATGTCTGTGCATATACAATATAGAGTTTACAGGAAGGAGGCATCAATTCCAGGCCAGTTGTGGAGTCAGGCACCAGAAGACAATTTGGAGATTTTGCTGCTCTAAACCAGGTAATTAGCAGGTGAGTACAATCACAGTTCTTTGAGTAGGGTAAACATCACACTGTGCTTAGTGATGGGAGAAACAAGACTTGTTAAAATGTTAAATGCCACATATTAGCGACATCTGCTGGCTAAATGCATGTAAACGCTTAAAAAAATACTGTACAGGATCTAACTCAAATAATTTGAAAGAGACCTGTAATTACATATAGTTTGATTAAATAGTCTGTCATTTCCTGAAAACCACAGAGCTACAATATGTTGTTATACATCAGAAAGTTTCATTTTATCATTTGTGTATAAATATATAATAGAAATACAGAATGTATGGGTGCAGTGGGTAATTCTGATGCAGTGCCAAGGGCCTGGATTCAGTCCTGGGCTTGGGTTACTGTCTATGTAGAGTTTCTGTGCATGTTCTCCCCATGTCTGCATGAGATTCATCTGAGTTCTCTGGTTTCCCCCCCTCCCAAAAACATGAATAAAACACATGGGAACATTGTTATTGGTTAAGGGTAAGGTTAAAGGTCATAGGCAATGGTCCGAGGTGAAATGTAGAATATCAACTTTATTGTCTAGAAGAATGACCCAAAAAGCGAATTCAATCTTCCTAGTGTCTAATTTGCACCCTAAAATTGAATAAAACAGTTAAAATATACTGTTTTGCCCAATTTCCGAAGGTTTGTTTACATCTCACATATGCACACTTTCACTGCCAGGGGACCGTCGTCGTGACCTCATTTAAGCCAAACAGACTGGGAGCAGCTCTGTGTTTACTTGCGAACCGAGCACACATGTACGGACTTTGGTCGTGAGAGGCTTTGTAAAATGTCTGAAAGTGACAGCGATTTTCAAGTAGGAACTCTCCAAATTGAATATCGAGAGGTGAAACCATATATGTTTGAACCTATGGTTGTTGCAAGGCAATCGGTGAATGTGGCTCAATGGTTTGACCGTGTGGCCTCGGAATCGCATAGCGACTCGGCTGACTCTCATCGTGGTGACCCCGGACCTCAACAAGACTTGCACCCCAACAATTTATCCTGGTCAAAATCAATCAAAGCCCTTCCCACACCATGTGGTGCATAGGGCGGCACCAATCTCCGTAGCCCTCGGCCTCTTGTCCATTACATAGCTAGGGTTAAAGTGGGGGGCTGGTCCTCTGGTAACCGTGAGAGTTTGACTCCCCACTCGCATCTGTATTGTCTGGCAAGGCGCGCTGCAGCAGTAGGTACCGTTTTTATGATTGTCTTTGGTATGACCCGACCATGATTAAAACTCGCAATCTCCCGATTGAGAGGCGGACATGCTAACCACTAGACCAGCTCGTGGTGATTTATCCTGGTAGTTATGAGAAATTCCTACTTTCGTCGTAATATTAAATAAGAGCCCTTTTGAAGAATAATTAAGCCGCCCTCCCTAGTGGATATAGGTAATAATTACTGGACAGTGTGCCGGTAGGCCACATTAGCCTGCCATCCATGGCATTATACTTTTTATAGCCTACTTCTAAGTGAGGAAATATCCCTTTGTCTCATTTCCACAATGATTGTACAGGATCCCTCAGGATTCTTGACTTGTCAAT